>VDFB02392915.1:23572-71126 GCA_007258455.2 Sequoia sempervirens | reverse complement strand
AATTTGTTGTTAATACAATATGTTTAATATCCCACAACCTTATTGACATGTGTTATCAATATGGGATATCTCTACAAATTCGCTCCCTCATCATCCACAAGAAATTGGATAGGACAAATCTAGTGAAAAATACATCATGAATATCAATGGGAAATACTCCATTAAAATAATAGAATATGGGATGATAAGATAAAGTTTATTTTGTGATAAAATAGAATAAATTATATAAAATATATTATTACGAGCCCCTTTGAATTGGTCTATAGAATTGAAGCCAAAATTTTGATTAGTGTTGAATATCCATTTCACAAGTTGCTACTTCAAATTGAAGGGGAAGATGATGATGTCATTTCTTTAAGATCGTATGATTTGATCAGACTTAAAGAAGTCTAGAGTGTTGCCTATAAAAGAAGCATGTTGTAACAACAAAATATGAAGCATTTTTTTGATAAGAAGATTGTTCATAAATATTTTTAGGTTGGAGACCTTGTTTTGATGTAGAAATCTAGGTTTGGGGATAAAGGAAAACGTGAAAATTTTGAAGCCTTGTGGATTGGGCCCTATCAAATTGTAGATAAGTGTTGTTAAGACACTTTCTTCCTCAAGTTTCTTAATGTAGAATTCAAATAATTTCCAATTCATGGTCAACACCTCAAGAAATATTTCTCTTGATGTTGAGTTTCTCGTGGAGCCTATGTATATAGTTGTCGCTTTGTTTGTCATTTGTGTCTTTTCCTAATTTTTTATTTATATGTGTTGGTCCTACATTTACCTTTTGGTCTATATCCTAGAGATAGACTAAACATCATTGTGCTTGCAAGAGACATGTCCCCAACTAGATCCAATATTAACGACTCATTTGACTATGTCCAAATTTGCTTGTCTATCCACCTTTTGTCATTTTACCTTGTCTAGCCCATTACTCATAACTAATTAGAGATAATCCCTTATGGGTCCTCATTTTTCTAAAATTTCTTAAGTATGGTTCCTCTCCACTCTTCATACCCCTATCATATGTTATAAGTTGCAAAAAATATTAAAAAATCCTAATTTTAGGGTTTTTTGTTCATATATTATTATTTTTAATAAGTTATAGACTTTTGGCATGGAATTGAATATATTTTTCCTATATAATATCCACATCCAATATCTTATTCCACATAAAATTTCCACATGGTCCTTCAAGTAATTCTTCCTCCATTTCCCTCCACTTTTTCCCATTTGTGGGATTTTGGAGTGGATTTAGACTTTTCTCCCACATCCTATCCTCCCCTCCACTTTTGCATCATTTCTTCACAATATTCCATTTCCTCCTAGAATTTTTTTTTTATTAAAAATTAAGATCTTAGGATACTAATCATTATAAACACAATATAAAATAAATAAAACAAGAATTATACAAGCATAGATTTTACATATTACACAAGATATACATGGAGAAAACCCTTTTGAGTAGAAAACCCCATAAAGCATCACTTTATTAAAACACTTACAATAATGATCTATTATAACATAGACCAAACCTAGGGAACACTTCTCCATACTTCCACATGACCAATAATACCTCATGTGCATAGTGATAGAATTCACTATCAATATCCAAATTCTTCACCTCTCAAATGAGAGGGAACCTCCTTAAATATAGAAGAAATGGTGAGATAATACCTTAAGGGGTATTAGTCACACCTATTTGAAATAACCATTCATAAATACTCAATAATCTAATAGTTATTAGACTATAATTATTTCAAATGGGATATGCTTAATAAAGCATATAATATATAAGATTTAATAAGCTTATATTAGAACATTATATAATTTTTATAAGGGTATATGACCCCTAATAACATTATATTAATAGGGGGCATCACATGTCAATTTCCATAAAAGAAAAAATGAAGTACCCTAGTAATGTAGGTCTTCTTTGAAAGTGATAAATAGGGACACAAATGTATGCCAAGATGAAATTCATGTATTTTGGACTACATGAAATTCATCTTATCATAATTTATAATCCCAGTGTTTTAAAAATGATGATATCTATGAGATCTTATAAAAAAATTTATTGGAGTTTGGGTCTCCTCAAATTTGCCTCATAGTAGGTTCATTACATAGCATCGGTAGGAATTAATACAATGTACTTGTAGGACTTAATATGATGCTTTTATAAGTGGAATATTTACAAAGATAACTTTAATATATATATCCATAGGAATTATACATCTACGATTTAATGCATATAGGTCTTATATTATGCCTATTAGGTCTTACACCTAGGATTTATCCATGAGGTGGTGTTATGCACACTCCCCCTCAGTGGCATCACCTAAGGCCAATCATTGCATAAAGGTTTTGATAAGTGATGGCTAATATTTCAATATTTTATTCTCGCTCATAGCATACCTTTGATTGAATAGAACTAGAGAGAATGATAAAATAATTTTCTTGAATAGAACTAGAGAGAACTTTTATGATAAAATACTTTCACTTGAGTATAACTTTTATGATGGAATATTTTTTCTTGATTCAAATGCCCAGGATCTTCAATGTTCTTTTCTCTCTTTGGAAATGAGATTATTTGGTAAGAGTATAATAACTCCACTTATCATATAGTAAGGTGGCACTTTTACAAGTATCTATTTGAATCTCTTCCATAAATCTTCAAAGCCAAATTGATTCTTCAGTAGCTACTTTTATATTTTGGGCTTTCGAAAAAACCATAGAAGATAACTTTTTTTAAATATTAAACCATCCATATAAGAGCACCTGCAACATTTATTTTGAAAACATAGTCTATTGTAGATTTCCTATAAATGGAATCACCAACATATTCGGTAACACAATAATCATATTATAAAGTTGATCCTTGGTGTAGAAAAAATATTTTTAATATGCATTTGTTAATAAGCATATAAAATTCCTTAAAAATCTAGAATATAGTCAATAATTTGATGATAATTAGTGAGTTGATCATATATTATTTTCTTGAACATAAACATGAATAATTTTTCATGTTTCATGAATTTTTTTAATTTTATATCCATAAAAATTTAAGCAATGGGTGAGCTATCCTTTCCAGGCTTGCTCCTTGGAAATTTTAGGGTGATAGCCACCCATTATAAATATTTGAATTATCAATATAACATCCTATGATCCATTCACTAAAGAAACATCTTTAACAACACCTAACCCATTCAATATGCTTACAAAATTTTCTTCAAAATATAATGATATCGATGTAAAAATATCAACACCATAAGTTATTTATACAATCAAAGTTCAAATTTTTAGTACATTTGTCAAATTTATTAGGTTATTATAAGCAACTTAAATATAACTAGAAGATAATTAAAATTGCATTTTCTAAAGAAGACTAATTATAAAATTTTAAAATCTAATGGTTACTAATATTTTAGCCAAAACAAGCCCTAAAATATGGTAAGATTTTTCTTTTTTTGACACCTCTCTTATATTAATGTCTTCCATTGCAATTATCTTTGACCAGAATATCATGACTCAAATGGTGAGTATTCCCTCCAAGTTATATCCAAACTAGACAAAGCATGTCTAATATTTTTTTTAGTAAATATAAAAAAATCATTTGAGATCCAATTAGAACAAAACCTTCTATTAGGTTTAATATTTAGAGTCCTAGTAAATTCTTGCATAGGAATTGGTTTTAATTTATTTCTTTGTTTTTATAAAGAATTACCTTAAAGATTAATAACATAGAGAGAGCTATGTTTGAACAAGAATAGATTCGAGAGCGGTGGGCAGGAAGAGTGATTTGAATTTTTTTGCAGAGGGAGATGGCGAAAGAAATGGTGAGGATGAGGATGGGAATGGTGGGGAGGCTTTGTTGCTTTCCTTGTCTAGTTTGTTGGAGTTGGCAGTGTTGGGTGATCGCTTGCCTAGCAGTGTCACTTTTTTGGTGGAAGTGGATGGTTCTATGCATGTCATTTCTCTATAGTGGTTCTTTGTGAATGAAGACTTTGGTATGTGGCATTTGTTGGTGATTTTTGCACTTGATGTGCCAATTTTGATGTGTTTTTCTATGGAGATTGTCCTTGGTGGCCCTCTTGTTGCTCGTTCTACTAGTGGCTGGGTCATGTTTGACTCCCCTATTCTTACCATTGTTGCATGGTTGGGGGTTGTTTTGTTCCTTCACAAGCCCTCGTGGGCGTGTGGTGTTGGTGGGTTTTTTCTTTATCTTTACTTCTACTTTGTTGAGGTTGTTTGTGTTTCTCTTATTGGAAGAAGTCTTGTTCTTGTTCAATTTTTCCTTTTCCATATTTTATGGTTTCTTGATTCATTGTGTTGTTTGCTTTGGGTATACCCTAGTTTTTGCTTGCTTATTGTGAGCTTCCCTACTGCTTGTGGGTCTTGGATTTGTTCTTTTTTGCTCCCACAGGTTCCACAGACCTTTTGGTGGTTTTGAGGTCGTTCTTTGGAGTTCCTTTGGAGCTTTCTAATTTTGGAGGAGTTTCAAAACGGATTTCCATCCTGGCCTTGGTGGGTCTGTTGTTCTATTGGGCTACTTTGCCTAAAGTGAGGGATGTGGTGGATCCTGTCAAGACTATTACTGTTGCTTCTTTATGGAGATGGTTCCTTGGTTTTGTGAAGCTGAAAGTTGATGACCTCCTTCTGCAGAGGTGTTTTATGGGAACTTTCTTGAAAGCTCCTTTGTTCCTTTGGTGGTTTTGGAAACCCTACCTTATTTTTTTGGGGGAGGGGGGGGGTTTGTGCTTCAATAAGGCTACCTGGTTGGTGGAAGTGATTATTTTGGTGTTTGGGTTTGGTTGGGGGAGGGGGCTCTGCCCTATTGGGGTGTTGGTTTCCTCTCTCTCTATTACTTGCTACCATGGCATGGCTTGGAGATGCCTTGTTTCCATTGTGGGATTTTTTTCCTTGGAAGGGTCCCTTTGTGGTTTGCAGTGGGTTTTCTATTTATGGGGATACGCTTGGTTTTTTGGTTGCCCCTGGTGGTGGATGGTGCTTTTTCTGAGGAAAGAGTTGATGGTTACATAGTGTTGTGGACTGATTTTGGTGTTGGCTGGGAGGTTGTTTTTGTCCTTCCTATTGTTCCTTCAGTTTGGATGCCTTGGGAGGAGGCGGTTTCCTATTTTATCAGATTTCTTGCTTTCTACCTATTTCTACAAATGTTGTATTCAACAGAGGTGAATATTGATTCTATTAAGGTGGAGCCCTCTTCTATTGAGGTGGAGCTAGAGGTTGTAGAGATGGTGGGAAGTGCTTGTCTCCTTGGTTGGTCCCTATTGAGGTGGTGTGTGCTTACTCTGGAGGGAGGTTTCTTCAGTAGTTCTAGTCCCCAATTCTTCCTCTCCTATAGAGGGGAGCCCCTTCCTTTTGAGGTGGTTTTTGAGTTGGTGTCTAGCTGGTTGGTGTAATTTGAAGAACATGCCTCTACAAAAAATAGTGATTCTCACCTCTCTTTTGGAGGAAGTCTATTAGGCTCAGTCTTGACTAAGTTGAGCGAAAGGTCTGTTGCGGTCCAAATGTTGCAGGTGGTTTGTGGTTTGGTTGTCTCAGATAGTCTTTTAGGACTTACTATGTTATGAATTGCTTCTGGGCTCAAGGCCTTTATTGTTCTTGACTTAGGATTGTTGTTTGTCCTAAGGGTTTTGTCGCTCCCAATTTTGGTGCCTGGAATGAGTTAGTTTTTTTTTTACTTAGGACAACTATTGGTTTTCAGTGTGTTGTCTCTCCTAGTTATCTGGTGACCAGGTGTTGTTTGTTTTTGTTGTGTTTCTGCGATGTTTTTGTCAATGTTGTTTCTCTGTTTTGGTGGGAAAGCTTGAGGCTTTGCTCCTTGGGAATGTCCTTTTCCTAGATCTATAAAAGGTTCTTGGTCCTTTCAAAACCTTTCTTTTTTTGGCAACTTATGGCTCATTGTGTAAAGGGTAAAACACCCTATAAATGCCACTTATCTTATCAAAAACATAGAGAGATCTCCCATCTCTCATTGCAAAGAAAAAATTAGCAAATTAATAAGTAGAAGCATGCACACAAGATCTCATTAGTGTTACTATGGTTGAACATGGTACATAATTAATACTATGAAAGATATAATTCCAAGTGAAATGCATATCATTTTTTAAGCATATTGGAAATTATTAGTAGTAATGTAAGAAGAGGCCAAATGAAGAGAAAAAATAGTCCCAACATGATATGAAAATATGCCATGATATTCATGACAAAGAGATATAATACACAAAATTTTATAGCAATTGATGTATGAAACGCTTGATCCTTCAAATGGGCAAGGTAAAAAGAAAAAAGAAGGAATTTTTCATCTCAAGTAGTAGGCCCACTACCTCTCTATATATATACCATCAATGCTTCTTCTCTTCTTCAATAGATGGGTAGAGGAGGAGATTCTAATCACATTATGATTTATATAATCCCAATTCAATATCCTAAAAAAAAAACTCAAATAATTTGAGAAGAGACAACATCAATACTATAAAATAATTTGAGTTTTGACCCTAATTTAGTAATGAAAACATCAATACTACAAAAAATTCTCTAGAAATTTTTGAGAAAAAATAATGTCACATAATATCCTTGATTACATATAATTGATTAGAAATGATAATTACAAATTGTTACATTATTTTTAAAAGAAAATAAGGAGGAGCCTTCAAAATTACATAGCCTCAAATCTCCAAATCAATAAGGATATAGTTACTTCATAATGAATGTGATTCTATTGAATTTAACCCCTTATTTATAAGAGAGAGTACATGGATACAAGAAATATACATCTTTAGAATGATTTGTGGTAATATTGAAGAGTATTATTGTTAGGAGTTAGGTGTTGTACACCTTGCATAATGTTTAATTGATTATTATGTGCGTGGTGCACCTAGGGGGACCTAGAAGTACGTGCGTCACTAGGAGTTAACATTCTTGGGGCCACTTTATATGTTGTATGTAACATTGGGACATAAGTTGAATGTAAGCTATAAAAATGTATTTATTTAATATTGGGGAAAGTTAATTAATAAAGTATCCAATATTAAATGTGGGGTCATGGTGTTGTAATCTCATGGTTTTGGTCACATGGTTTTATGTAATACCATTTGGTGGTTTTTTGTGAGCTTTATCTATAAAAGCAAACACAAGTAGTTGTCCAAAGTTGGTAGGTTATCCCTTGTTAGAATTTGTGAGGGTTGAAGCATGGAATGGGATGTTTGGTTACATGCTTGTTCACATGGAGTGCTTGTAGAGGGTTTGATGTTTCAAAGGTATTCATGGAGGAATCTAAAGATGTATTGTAATGTTTATTGTTGAATAATACATGAGTAATGGATGCTTTTGGAGGCTAGGTTTTTCCCTCTTGAGGATTTTCCCAAGGTATATCCTATGTCATCTTTGATGGTATGTTGTATATTCTTTTTCATATGGATTATGAATACTTGTTTTCATAGATTTCTCTATTTGGGTTATATGGAAATTATCTTGGATGGATGCATATCTCCTTTCATTTGGTATCAGATCCATGTTGTGGTTTGTATAGCCTTGGTTGGAGTAGATCTGGTTTAAAGTTGAATCTAGGGCTTGCATGGAAATAATGAATACATTGCAAGATATGAGGGTTTTGTGCAGGTGTTTTTTGCATATTTGCATTTTTGGAGTTGCAAATTTGTGGTTTTTTTTGTAGATCTGGGGTTATGAATATTTGTTTGAAAAAGGGTTTTTATGGATGTTCATCATGAGGGTTTTATAGTGAAAATGTTTTAGATAACCCCTTGGTACAAAATTGACCTAACCATTAGATCTAGGAGGCCTGAGAGATGAAGATTGACATAAAATTCAGCCTATTTTGGTCACTATGAAAAAAATGCATTTTTCCCCCTACCATGTTGTATGACCATACAACCTTCAATTTGGCATTTGCAGAGAAAAATATTAAAATTAATAATAATTCATGCGCTAGAAAATTTTAAAAATTAAAACCCAAAGTTAAAAAAAAAATTAGGGGGGGCGAGGGGTCCATAGACCCTCCCTCATACCCTCCCATTGTAGCCTACCATGGCTGATAGGTGCACACCCTGTTAGTCTATAGATTGGCAACACTATGCCCTACCAACAACGGCTTTTGGCTTTGGCTGTTAGGTCCCGTCATGTGGAACAGACCCCTTATGGGGTAAATAAATTAAAATGCCACCTAAAATAGATTTTAAATCTGCCATATTAAATTTTTTATCTACCACAATTTTTATTAAAATGAAAAATATAATTTCATTTTATATGCCTATCAGGTCTAGAGGAAAACGGGGTGACACTTCCTGAGTGGTGTCACCACCATCAACAAGTCACCCTGCCACCACCAGCATTCGCTTTATATCCAAATTAGGTAACTTTTTTTCAAGGGGCATAACTTTCACCCAAGGTGTCCATTTTGTGACTTCTTATACTCTTTCGAAACGTGGTTTCATGCTCTTCATTGCGGTATTGGTGGTTTGTTTAGATTTTTCTTTTTTGATAGTGATTTATTTACTAGAAGTCAGATGTTCCCTTCGACCTTGGAGAGGTCATATCTTGTGCATATAGATTTGGATTTTGGACTTCTTATAGTCAACAAAAAGCTTGTTCAAAGCACTACATAGTGGATCATGTTTGGAGATGTTTTGGCATAGTTTATTTTTTGTTATTTCCATCTGAGCTATTTATGAGTTCTTTTGACTATGGTGATTTTGTGAGCTTATGGATATTCATATCTTGGTGATTTGATGTTGGATTCATTGTATACTCATATGTATATCTTTGATTACTCTCATTTGACATGGTTATCAGTATATTGTTGGATTTGTATGTTGCATTGTTGTATCTATGATTTGTTTAGTGTTGTAGGCGGTCTATACTTATAGGTTGCATTTATGAATTGGATGTGAGTTGTCTATACCCATAGATACTTTAGTGTTGCTACAAACTTAGACTTGTGGCTTGTTTTAGTCACTTATTTTGCTGGTTTTGTTGTCATGTTGATATGGAGAGATGGTATTACTAGGTACAGTCATCATGTGGGACCTATATAGTTGACTAAGTTATGATGCAAACATGTGTGACACAATTGGATTGTGTTGTTGGTATATTTGATAGAAATCATGGTGTCATGGATGTTCCATGTTCTTTAGGGACTTTGGCATGTCATGATTGTTTATAAAAGTTCTTTGTTGGTGGTGGTGGATTGATTATAATTTGGTTTGTGGTGGTGTATCTTCTTGGCTTAAGGGTCATGATTATGGTTGATCATAATTGAGGAGGTGTAGAGGAGGAGATTCAATACTCCCAAGTCTCTAGGACATAGAAGAGTCCATAAGGAGCGAATTATCCTCAACTACTTCAAAGACTAAGCTCAAGTGATAAGAGATGGCTAAGGGGAGTTTTCTGCAATGTTTTATGTTTTATGACAGTTTTTGGGAAAAGGACTTTAGAATCCGAAAGAGCGGGCCTTAGAGGTCTCAAAGACAAAATGACTAGCTCCCGAACAAAGGATGATAGTGTGGCATGTAGATGTCCTCGTGACACGTTGTGGTCTTGTATGGGCCGAAAATAGAGCAAGCGCACAGGACCTACTGACAACTCAGAAATTGAAATCTAAAAGTTTGAATAAACTAATAAAATGTTGGAAATAAAGAAAATCACAACAATAATACTAAACATGCAAGTAAATAAACTATTGAAATGAAATGACAAGGTAAAAAGGAAAGGAATGAATTCACAGAATGTCCAACACTATGAAACCTCCTACAAAGCTCCACACAAACAACTTGCACACACATAAATAATTAAAATTATTAGGGTTGTTTTGGGGCTTTCCTTAGTCAAACCCCCATTTTGGTGTTTCCAGCTCCACTAATATCCAAGAAGACAAAGTGATAAAGAAATAAATGATAGATAATATAAAATTCCAAGAGAAAGAAAGAAGACATGTTAGATATCAATATGATACTTAAACAAATGTGATAATACCAATAAAAGAGTGTTTACCCTCCCTTCAATGAGCTTGATAAACTGAAAGAGAGTGCAACACTTGAGAGAGCCAAGATGGAGATGGAAGAGCCACAAACATGTAAGAATCTTGAGAAAAATGGTGTAGAAGAGCTTAAGAGTATGAAAATGCAAGAAGATGAATGAGAGATTGAGAGAATGAGTTGAGAGAATGAAACAGATTGAGAGATTGAATGAATTAGAATGAATGAGAGGGAAGAATGAGATTTTGAATGAAGAAATGCATGCAAGATAGTTATTTTTGGGCACGCATGTGACTATAGAGGCATTACACTTCATGGGTGGGCAGAAGTGTCACGTTCCAATAGCCATAGGATCAAGAATCTTGTCAGCATGTTCATGCAACGTGTAGATGTCTGTGTTGTGAAAGTGTCCCCAAAAAAATTCCTTCAATGACCAAAAAGGATGGGATCAAGGATGAATTTGAAGGCGAGGAAAGGAGGGATTTACATTATCATCTTTATTAGGCTAAAATAAGGGTTATGTAATGTGAAATTGCATTGGGGGTGCAATTTTACGATATTACATTTTTCCCCCACTTTAGCGAGCATATGTATTCTAAACATGTGTGAGAAAAAGTAGAAAGAGGTTGAAGAGAATATACCCAAGACAAAGAGGAAACATGTCTTCAATCTGATATATGTGATGTAGAGAAGTTGATCCAAGACATGAATAGGACATGTGTCTTCCATCCTGCAAATTTGATTGTAATCTCACCACAAACATGTTAGTTACAGAAAAACATGTTAGGTGAAAAAACAAAAAATATACATGATAAATTTCATAGACATGACATGACACAATCTAATCAAATAAAAGATGACACTGATATGTATGGCTAGCAAGGCTAGAGACCATACGGTAAGTAGATAGTCCTGTGGCTACTGCAAATTTTGTTGCATGATAATGAAAAAAGAGACAATACAAGTATAGTTAGGTTTCCCCCAAACTAGATGAAAAGACATATATTTAAATCTTTGTTTGAAATATTTTGAAAATTAAGCAAATATGATAGCCTCCTTAGAATGATGTGTGGTACACAAAGGAGCACATGCCAGTTTAAGGAGAAGAGAAAGACAAGAGATGTTGTGACACAAGATACATAGTGAGATGTATCTGTGGAATGTGGTCACATGAGGGAGAACACATAGAAACTACAACATCATGAAAGAGAAAGGCAAAGATGAATAAATCAAGATTATAGGGGGATCTGATTATTTAGGGTTAGCACTACTCATAGACATAGATAGATAAATATAATATAATATGTATGAAATTCCATCACCCCCCAAATATATTGAAATGAGAAGAAGAGCACATGAAAAAAAAATAGAAATAAAAATCAGGTCAACATCGAAGACACCTAAATGCCCTGATGCTTTGCATCATTCTCGACATGTAAAGAAAAAGTGTACGATATATAGAAGAATGATGATACAAATAGAAGTGTACAAAAAAATTTCTCACTTGTATCTAAGAACCTAAAAGGGTAGCAAGGGTTCTCCAGGTGAGAGAAAAAACATTAGTATACAAGCATGTGGGAATGATAACAAACAAACTAAACTAATCTAAAGATAAAGAAAAGGTGTCACTCTAGTTTGAAACCTCCAGCAGGTAATCCTGCTCCCAGTCTAGATTATCAGAAGGGGAGGAAATAAAAACCTATAGGGGGGATAGCTAGAGCAGTTCTATCCAAATCACTTGTGGTAAGATCCAAGGAAGAAGCCCCCTCAAGGTCTTCCTCATAGAGATCGTGCGAGACTAGAGTCATTGATCTAGCAAAGATTGATGACAAAGTCAGAATTTCCTCCAATGAGTTAAACATGCGCTTCTCAAGAGTGACATGATGTGCCCAGATGGGAGAAGACAAGACACCCAAGATTCACTACTAACCTTAAGAAGAGGGGCAGTGACAAACTCCAGGAAGGGTGGAACTATCTCCATCACAAGGATGGTACAAGCCAAGGTGGAACAAGACTAAAAATACAAGGAAGACTTTTTTTGACCATCGCTTGAAGTGAGGTCTCTCTCCAACTTATGCTTTAGTGGAGGATGTGGGATCCTTGTAATAGAAGTGGAAGAGGGAGAAGGATACGAAGCCACAAAAGACACCACCTTGGTAAAAGGTGTGTCAACAGGCTAGGGAAAAGGAGGAAGATTGGTAAGAGAGGTGATAAGAAGCGGCTCCACAAAGGGAACTATGAACACTTGCACCCTCTTGGGGTGAGGTTTATCAGGATCCACTAATGAATCTAGAAGCAACATGGAGGTGATGGGAACCAAAGCATAAAGAGAAGCAGACATAGGAGTAGGAGAAAAAATAGAAGCAACAAGAGAAACAAAAGTAGAAAGAGGAGGCTCACCCTCGATCTTCTGTAAAGATTCATGCTCCTTAGACAAGGCCTTTATATGACTCTTATGCTCATGCACAAGTCGATTACAATTACTATGGGCATTAGAAGGTGCAACTTGAGAAGACGTTGGAGGTTCCTGGTCCACCGGAGGAGCAACTTCCACTATCATTGTCGATACAAGGGAAAGCTCCTGAGGAGGAGGAAAAGAGACAGGAATCTCTATGGTGGGTCCCTTTCCTTTGTCTTCCTTAGGGCCAAGTGAAGGAATAGGGAGAGGCCTTAGAGGCTAAGATGCAAGAAAAACTCCATGGGAATGCTTCCCCTTGCCACAAAGGGTGGGTTAGGGAACTAT
Organism: Sequoia sempervirens; assembly: GCA_007258455.2. Lineage (NCBI taxonomy): Eukaryota > Viridiplantae > Streptophyta > Pinopsida > Cupressales > Cupressaceae > Sequoia > Sequoia sempervirens. The sequence continues at coordinate 58,382 of VDFB02392915.1, read as the reverse complement.
GGGTAGAAGCAGGAAGACCTAAGGTTTTTACTTCCACAACACAGGTGTATTTCCTTTTCCTATACTAGGCATAGTAGAAGGAATGGAGGACACCACTAGAGGCTAGGAAGCAACATAAGAAGATGCAAAAGAAGTAGAAGGAGAAGGCTTGAGGGCAAGAGCTTGCTTGTCTTTAGCCTTTGGAGGGGTAGAGTATGAAGCATGTTGTTGTGCATGCAAAGAGGCCTTCAAAGAAATAGCCCGAGAAGAAGGTGGAAAACCACTTTTAGGTACCAAGCTCCTAGTCTTATACCTAAAATAAGCCTTGTATAAAAAGTCTCCTCTAGGTGGCAAAGGTCCAACTGGAGCAAACCTAAATTGATCAAGGGAGAAGCCCCATGCGACACCAGTGGTTTGTACCCAGTATCCTGGATAGTGTACATGGTGCCCTCATGGGGAAACTTCAAGCATTTGTGGATAATTGAGGAAACTGTGTTCATAGAAACTGGGCATGGGATGCCTAGTCTAACTCTGAAGAGGTTAGAGTCGAGTATCATGATAAATTGAACTTCCATAGTTTTAGTTCCAACTGGACTGACAAGGAAATAAAACCAATGGGTGAAACATAAAGTCCATCGTGGGTGCAGAGCATGGTCTATGACTCCTCATATTTCTCCTTATAAAGATTATTAATGAAAGAGTCTCCTCCATGATAAAATTGATCATGGGGTCAACCATAATTCTAGTTATGACATTATCATTGACACGAGCAAGGATATACAACAGAGATGGCTCTTTTCTTAGAGTCAAGTCATGATGTGAATGTAATATCAAGTGTCTCATCATTGTGTCTTGGAGGAGAAACACAAGTGAATAAAATGATGTTCACATACTCGGATGGACTGAGATTAGCAGAATGGGATGAAAAAGGATCTGTGTAAATCTGTAACTAGTTATTAGGTTTCACTATAGATTTATTATAGTTTTTATTTTTACTATCAAGTCAAATGGTACCATTATTGATGTGGTCTTGTATAATGTGATGAAGACACATGCATCACTTAGTATATCATGACTTGATACTCGATGGTATTGGCAAAAAATTTGTGCATCATAACACTAAGGATAAGGCTTAGAAAGCGGTCTGATCTCTAGAAGAGATATTACACCATCTTTTAATAATTTATTTAAGAAATTTGTATAAAATTTAGTTAAATTTGTAAAAATTATATTTCATTCTACAAAACTTTTATCAGTAGGAACAAACACCATGTTTGCTTCTGCCTTGTTTTTCCTTGACTCTCCAAAGATAGACACAACTAACCACCCATCTAGACAGGAGGATGAGGAATAATACTCGTACTGAGCAACCATTTGTTGGTACTCATGTAGAGTAGCACACAGATGGGAAAAGAAGGGATATTTCACTAGAATAAATTTATCTTGTCATTTCGGCTGCAACTTCCCAATGAATACTCATTGTATTCAGAATCTGGCAAGGAATATGAGATTTAAGAAAAGAGGGCTTGGTAACGGGCAATGAAATCAATTAGTTTCTCATGTGCACCCTACTTACATCGAATGAGATCAATAAAAGTGACCTTTGGTCTAATATTAGCTTGGAGTTGCTAGAGGAATTGATTCACAAGTTGGTCAAATGAAAAGATAAAATTATCAAGGAGAGAAATACCACTCCAAAGCAACATCCTTAAGATAACACAAGAATATTTTTTCTAGCAAAGCATCATGATGAAATAAATCAACAGACATGGCATTGAAAGACAAGATGTTCATTTGTGGATCTCTTCTACCATTGTACCTTTTCAAACTTAGGAATCTTCATCCCTTGAGGGATGGGAGTGTTTAGGATAGAAAAAGACAATAGACTTTGAAAATAATAAGAGTAGAATATAGGCTGAGAAGAGGAACTAGCCAAATTCATCAACTGAGATTGCATTTGTCCCATGTTCTATAATAGAGCATTGAGGACGGGATTTATGGATGAAGTATGATTAGTTGAAGCACCACCACTAGAGGTAGACACATTCTAAGTACCAAATGTAAGAATCTGAAAACCCAAGGGAATCCGGTCTACTCTAATTGTAGGAATCTCCTCAAGTGCAATGGTGGTATTATTATTAGTAGCAGTATTGACAGAATGACCTGTGTCAACCATGTGGATAGACACTCCAAGCATCGGAACATTTAGTTGGTGACCACCAATCTCTGATTGAACATCTTGGGGATTTCCCAAGATGAAAGTGTAAGATATGACATGGGTCTCCACAATATTTTCTATTCCTCAAAGTAGCTCCAAACCTCTTTGACCAATAATTAGTAAATTCCTTAGACGGTTGACTAGAGGAGTTGCTTGAGGATAATAATCTTCATTTACTAGGAACCTTGTGAGCTCTTCGAGACTTACTTCTAAACAGTGAATCTACTCGACAAGAACCCTGAGAGCATCTTCCTCAAATAAGGAATATAAAGAGTTTGAAGGAGAGGCTAGAGGGGTGTGAGTTTTCATCCAAGATGAGGAGGGGAGAATTCGACAGTGAGTATTGTAGAGTACTCAAAATCTAGACCTGAATGGGGAGGACTGAAACTTCTAGACCCCATATCAATATGTTGATAGCTCCTTCTAACTATGTACCCAGAGGTAGTAGTTTGGGTTGTGGAGCTCATAAAAGTGTCACAATGTGCTATCTAGTACACATCCTAACAAGAGAGAAGGAAAATTTCACCACAAAGACAAAAAGAAAGAAAGGTTCATGTTGGGTTCACCAAAATGTAGAGGAGATTTTCTACTCCTAAGTCTCTAGGATAGAGAAGAGTCTATAGGGAGCGAATTGTCCTCAACTACCTCAAAGGCTCAACTCAAGTGACAAGAGATGACTAAGGGGAGTTTTTTGCAATGTTTTATGTTTTATGATAGTTTTTAGGAAAAAGACTTTAGAAGCTAAAAGAGCATTCCTCAAAGGTCTTAGAGACAAACTGGCTAGCTCTCAACCAGAGGACGACAACATGATGTGCCAATTTCCCCATAGCCTATTGTGGTATCGTATGGACCAAAAACAAATCAATTCTACTACAACATATAGGACCTACTAATAACTCAAAAATTGAAATCCAATAGTTTGAATAGACTAACAGAATGATGGAAATAAAGAAAAGAACAACAAGAAGAATACTAAACATGCAAGTAAATAAACTATTGAAATAAAATGACAAAGGATAAATGAAAGGAATGAACTCATGGAAGGTCCAATGTTGTGAAGCCTCTCACAAAGCTCCACATGAAAAACCTGCACACACAAAAATAATGAAAAATTTTGGGGTTGTTTTGGGGCTTACCTTAGTCAAACCCTTGTTTTGGTGTTTCCACCTCCATGAACAACCAAGAAGACAAAGTGATAAATAAATAGATGGTAGACAATATAGAATGACAAGAGAAATAAAGAAGACACGTTAGATATCAATACAACACTTAAACAAATATGATAATGTCAATAAAAAAATGTTTACCCTCCCTTCAACGAATTCGAGAAGCTGAAAGAGTGTGCAACACTTGAGAGAGTGAAGATGGAGACATAGAGCCACAAACTTGTAAGAAGCTTGAGTAAAATGGTGTAGAAGAGCTTGAGAGAATGAAAGTGCAAGAAGAAGAATGAGAGATTGAGAGATTGAATGAATTAGAATGAATGAGAGTTTGAATGAATAAATGCATGCAAGAGGGTCATTTTTTAGCACGCTTGTGACTACAAAGGTGTTACACTTTGTGGGCAGGTGACAGTGTAATGTCCCAATGACCACATAATCAAGAATCTTGTCATGATATTTGTGTGGTGCGTAGATGTTTGTGCATTGTAGAAGCGTCCTCGACAAAATTCCTTCAATAACCAAAAATAATTGGGTCAAGGACGGATTTGAAGGAGAGGAAAGGGGGATTTGAATTATCATCTTTATTAGGCTAAAGTAAGGGTTATCTAATGTGAAATTGTATTGGGGGTGCAATTTTCTGACATTACAAGAGTTTTTTATCACGATGTCATGAATAGCTTGGTTACACATTCAATGGGAGCTTGTGACAGTGATGATTTGGCAGTGTTGTATCTTCTTGGCTTGGAGATCATGGTTTGTACTCTTCCCTTTGGGAGCTCGGTGTTGATTTCTTTGATCGTGTTGGGGCCATGGAGGATCTTCATTTAGAGGACGGTTATCATGTTTCCATGGAGAGCTCAGTATCATGGTTCAGTGGGAGCTTGTGGTGATGATGTGGATTCATTATTTGACGGTGGATGGTCTTCTTCAGTGTTTGTTGGTGTCATGGATGGACTCTCAGATTTTGTTTCTTCTATGCAGTGAGGGTTCTTTGATATCTTGGGTTTCATTGATAGAAGATGGTTATCTTCATGTCATTTGGAGATCTTGACATCTTGGTTAGCCATGGAGGAATTTCTAGTCTTTGGTTGAGGTGTCATGATTTATCTTTTGACATGTGATCCTTATTTAACAAGATGGTTATGTATTACGTCATTATGTACTCTTGATTGTGCATTTAGAGTTTTGGCATGATACAAGTACATGATATGTTCATTGGATCATATGATCTTATTTTGAGGATATGTGAGATCATGATGTCATGATGTGTTCTTGATTCTTGAGATTGGAACTTTAACTTTGATATTGGTTGGCTCTCTTGGTATGGGTACATTGATTATTTGGTTGGGAGCTTCATGATGGTGCTATGCTACATTTGGAGTTTGGCATGGATTAATTGATTAAAGGTACTCATGGATACTTGGAGACATAGGTGAGGCTAAGAGATCTCTTGTGATTAGGTACATGTATTGAGATGGTTACTCATTGATAAGGTTTCAGCTAGAAGTACAAGGAGCCTACACCTTGGTTGGACATGAGTTCAACATGGACATATGAGGATATTGTTCTTAGATGAGCCATGATGACTTAGATATCTTGGAGGATCATTCTCATTCCTCACTCTTGGTCTACTTTGTGGTTAATCATCTGAGGTATTTCCCATTATTATTTTCAAATTTTCATTATGTTTTATGCTTTATCTTCTCATGCATATGGATCTTGAGCTATGGTTTTCTAGTTTTGGATGGTTCATTTGAGGGATGTTGGCATGTTTATCTCCTTATGCATTATGAGATTATTCATTGATGTTGACTTTAAGAGATGTTATTGGGCTTATTCCCTTGGTTTGGGAATGGACTTGGTTTTATCATCCTTTGGTTTGAGATACATACATCTTGATTATAGTTAGATGTGGATAGTGTTATTCTCTTTGGTGTTTGATGGACGAGATTATACTTATTAGAACTTAGCATTTAGAGGTGTGTGTAGAAGGACATGCTAAAGGTTTTGATTTGCATATTCTCTTTTTTGTCTTGTTCTACTCCCTAGATGTTTGTATTCACATGACATTGGATTTGGGATCTTGTGTGGAGCTATGGTGATCACTATGTTTGTGGTCATGTTTTGTTCATTGTTCTTTGGTGATGACATGGATGTTCATTTATCTCTTTCCTTTGTTGGGTGTGAAGAACTTGGGAGAGATATGGAGACTTGTGGTGAGAGATGTATTGTAGTGTATTGGTTTGTATGATTTGCATATATCTGTGGATGTTCCTTGGTACTACATGATGCTAGTTAACTTCTATCTAATGCTTTTGGTGAACTATTGGATGCTTTGATCATTTTCAGATTTGACATTACATATGCAGTGGGAGTTTTTGGATGTGTATGTTCGCTATATGAAAATTTTGGCACTTGGAGCTTGTGATTGCATGTTATGGGTTGTATATGTTGATGGCATATGAGGTTCACTTGTTATGATTTGTATACCTTTGAGGTAAGGATAGTTGGATGTGTTAGCATTTGTTGTGGGTGTTATTTTCAGCTATGGTGATTATATCTTGATAGCTACGGATACATACTTGTTACCTTTGGATTGAGTGTTTGTGTATTAGGATATCATTTAGAGGCAAGACTTATGCTTCTTTGTGATAGTTAGTGTGGAATATCTTTGGATGGTTTCTTATCTTTGTACACTGGCATGGTGGAGGATGAGACCATTCATGCGTGAGATGTTGGTCACCTTGATTCTTGTTGCAGGTATCATGATGGAGCACATGGAACACTTTGATTCCTTGATGGTATATGTGGCTATAGGGATTGTTCCCTTGTTCATGTTTGAGGTTACTTGTTACCCCTTATGCAATATATACAAGTGGGAGAATGTTAGGAATTAGGTGTTGTACACCTTGCATAATGTTTATAATGTTTAATTTATTATTGTGTGTGTGGTGCACCTAGGGGGACCTAGAAGTATGTGCATCACTAGGAGTTAACATTCATGGGGCCACTTTATATGTTGTATGTAACATTATGGCATAAGTTGAATGTGAGTTGTAAAAATTTATTTATTTAATATAGGTGAAAGTTGATTAATAAAGTACCAATACTAAGTTTGGGGTCATGGTTTTGTAGTCTCATAGTTTTAGTTAGATAGTTTTATGTAATACCACTTGGTAGTTTTGTGTGAGCTTGTTTCTATAAAAGAAAACACAAGGGTAGTTGTCTAAGGTTGGAAGGTTAGCTCTTGCTAGAATTTGTGAGGGTTGAAGCATGACATGGGATGTGTGGTTACATGTTTGTTCACATGGAGTGCTTGTAGAGGGCTTGATGTTTCAAAGGTATTCATGGAGGACTTTGAAGATGTATTGTAATGTTTATTGTTGAATAATATATGGGTGTTGGATGCTTTTAGAGGTTGTGGTTTTCCCTCTTGAGGGTTTTCCCAAGGTATATCTTATTTCATCTTTGATGGTATATTGTCTTTTCATTTCCATATGGATTCTGAATACTTGTTTGCATATATTTTTCTATTTGGGTTATGTGAAAATTATCTTGGGTGGATGCATGTTTCCTTTCAATTATAAGTAGATATGTTGCTTAAAAAACATATTATAAGGAGATCCAATGGGAGACAAGGAAATAAATTTTGTCACTTAGGATCATCCATATTTAATGTAATAGAAGTCTATAATATAAATACAAGTAGTTTGTTCCACAAATTTGTCTCAAAAAAAATGTATTGATATTTGCTATTGTTGACTAGGTGGAAGAAGACTAAATGTGATTAAATGAGTATTCATGATATCTTACATAATTTGAAATACCAAATATATCATGAGAAAAAAACTAAAACTTTATTGTTGAAATCATATGAATTCTATATCGTAGCAAGCTCAACTCAATGATGAAAACAAAATAGTATTTTTTTTGTTCTCTGAATTTTTAATTAGACATAAACTAAGACTATGGCATTTTGGTATTAATATGATCTCATACTAATAGTACTTATTCTTTGATGATCCTAAAATAGTTTTAATCCACTTGATTCCATCCACAAATAAAATAAATATTCTTGCTAAATGAAGACCTTTAAATCCTCTATAGGAAAACGTGTACCTCACTAGGTAAAGTTTGTAAGGCATGAACAGAAAATTGCTAAAAAAAAACTTTAGTAATATCATTTAGTAAATTCAACCCCGACTATCTAAAGTTCAACCCCAACTATCATTTACTAAAAAAAGCTTTAGTAAATTCAACCCAAACTATCTAAAGTTCAGTCTCAGCTGGCAGCGATTGCGAAAAATTCTAATGGAGCTCTACTTTGAATGTTTAATATCATTACAGATGATCATGTACTCCTCACTCTTGGAGAAAAATGAGTCACATGTCAATTGTATGTTGCCCTTAGCAGCCTTTCTTTATGTTGTTTTAGCCGGTATATGCTCTAGTTTGACCGCCTTGATAGTCATTTGGGATGTGCCTCTTTTATGCACATTTGTACTCTTGTAAATTATTTTTCTATTATTAATATAATACATTTTCTCATTAAAAAAAAAAACTTTAGATACTTTCAAGTAGATACAAATGTCAAGTTTATAACTTTTTGTTAACCTCCTCCCACCTCGTAGATACATGAAATTTACATAATTAATAGTAAATGTTGCATACATCAAGGCATAATTAAAATTAAATGTATAATGTAGTAAGTTCAAGAATTATCTTATTTTCTCATTTCAAAATTAAACGTGTACGAGCATGTGAATATAGTCATGACTTTTAAGCACTCAACCCTTCAAAAACCACGCCCCTTGAATTTTTATGAGGTATTTGACCTATTAAAAAAAATCTTTAAGCATTGTATCCATGGCATGGTCTAAAAAAATCATAATATCATGTGCCTACAATAAATGGCTCTTCAAAGAAGGTAGTATTTTTATTATATTGTAAAGCTCTTTTTATATATATAATTTATTTTATAATATTCTATTCGGCAGTTTCAAATGGTTTAAAATATATTATTATTTTTTAGTTACAAAGAATTAATTAATATAATATGTTAAAAATATAATTTATATATACAATAGAATTTAATGAATAGAAATGTATATTAAATTGTACATATTTATTATAAGTACAATACAATAATATATAAATTATATTATATTAATTGAAATTTTTATTTTTATTTTTATTTTTTAAATAAAAGTGGCTATGTACTAAAATCTTTTATAAATTTTGGAAAAAGTATCATACAAGGTCCCGGTTCAGGGGAGCATACCGGCAAGAAAGAACCAAGAGAAAAAAACCTCCGGTTTAGTGCCAAGAGACACAAATGAAAGATTACATAATATAATCCATGGATCAATCCAAACAGAGATCCCATTACAATCAATCTACCCTAAGAGAAAGAAATCCAAATAAAAACAGTCAACGATGATCTTGTACATCTCCATCCACCCTAGAAGTTGAGCTAGCTTTGTAATAGGATAGTGGCCATACATGATCCAATGAGAACTTCTTCCTCGTCTTCATAGCTGATGGAGAGAAACTATCAGATCTTGCAATAACATCAAATAAGAAGTAGAGAGTAAGGAAAAGATTTACCCCAACAGAAAGAACCATATGAGGAAGCTTATCACTGAGGAATTTGCATCTAGATGTCATTTCTTCAAAGTTATCGTTCACAATGCCAGACCCAATGAGTGCATATCCAAAGCCTTCTTGTGAGTAGCAAAAGAAATGTCCTCATCATCAAGCACAAAAAGTTGACCAAGACAAAATGTGACTGAAGAAGTCGACTGTAGCACCACGTAATTTAGCCAAATGAAAGATCAACCATGATAAAAAAACCTTTACACAGCCAACACCAACCATGGAAACCAACAAATGTATGGAGGAGCCGATAGTACATAACACTTAGCAGTACTAAATATAAACCTTCTCACAGCCAAAATCAATGCAAATATAAACCTTCTCACAGCCAACCACAATCTTGCAGATCAAAACAAAAATAAAATAAAAGCATAACACAAATATGGAGGAAACAAGAACCCACAGCAGATGCCAATATATCATCGCAGCAGATGCCAAAATATCATCGCAAGGAAAAAGACTACAAGATCCAACCCCACAGCTTCGAATGAAGACAAAACACATGATCACAGTTCCAGAAAGAACAAATTGTGAATTCACATCCAATGACTTTGCAACAACTGCCAGAAGTACAGATCAAGAAACATTCCAACAAGGGCCCCATTTTAAGATCTCATATGTTAAGAGGGAGATCATCCTTATTAAAAATTGTAAGAGATAATTCCTCATCAATAGCTTTATTTGCTGGAAAAACAGCCAAGGTGTTAGTTTCCCTGTAACAATGGGATATTGAAAATGTATTGAACCATTTTAACTGAATTAACACCTTGTCTAATAAATATTGGAGCTGCCAAACATAGGTTTTTTTTCTTTAAACAGCATGGAAAACAACCATGGAATCACCCTCAATTGCTAAAGATTTAATTTGAAGGGACCTTGAAATATCCAGGCCCATACTAAGAGCTTCAAGTTCAACCATGTTATTTGTTCCCACTAGCAGCATTTTACAAGCTTCCTTAATAATTTTAGCTTTTGAATCTCTTATGACTATACCGGCCCTAGATTTACCAGGGTTACCTCTTGATGCTCCATCATAGTTTAGTTTGAAGCAATTCATTGGGGGAGGTATCCATTTGGCCTGTTTGTGGGCGCCAATATCTTATCAACTTTATTAGAGAAAGAACCATGGAAAGGTAACGTTTTGATAAGAGGCCAACTCTTGATTATGAAACCATCCCAATTAGAAAATAATTTTAAAGATTCAATGTTCTTGAAGATGAAGGATCTGACCACTTCAGATATTGAGGATTCCAATTTGATAAGCACTTCCTCAATAGTAGAGATCTTGCACTTAAATATTCTATTATTTCTTTCATTCCAGATGCACCATAATAGTAAAGATGGTGTAACAATCCATAGATAGTGGAAAAAGGAAACAGAATGCATTAGGGGCCAAGATTGAAATTGAATAGATAAGGTGGGGCACACCATAGAAAACCAACGTAATTTTGCAAAAATCCAATACCAGCAGTGAGTTGCAAAAGGACGGTGCAGAAAAAGATGATCCACAGTTTCCAAAAAATAACCACAGAAGACACATGGGAAGGTAGTCACAAGACCCAGCCTGTCTAGCCTCTTGGTAGTTAAAGCCCTACCATTGACCGCAATCCAAGAAAAAGTGCCTGATTTAGGAAGGCAAGCTTCATCCCAAAAGAGAATATGCAAAAGATCATATTTTTTTAGTGAGTCCAAAAGAGAAATGTAACCATCTTTGATTGACTAATCCCTTGACTTTTATTTGGTCCAAATTAGGACATCATCCTTAGGTGCAAAAATAATGAACCCTTTCTCCATCTCCTTCTTGTAAGCTTCTTTAATAGATGGAGAAATATTTAAGTTATCTACAGATTTCCAAGAGATTCTTGGAATGGATTCAATATATTCAATATTAAAATAATCTGTAACAAGAGGACCCCACAAATTTTTTAAGAGCTCTTTTAAATTCCCCCAATCAGTAAAAGAAGAAAAAACAGGATATCCATTCCACCTATCCTCCCAGAATTTAGATTTTTTCCCATTGTGGATCACCCATGAAAGGTGAGGGAGGATGACAGACCTACATGAAGATAGAAAGTTCCAAATTGTCGAGCCTTTTGGTAACGAAGAGGCCCTAAACAGTGATTATCGTGGTAGTGAGTGAAGATATTTTGAGAACATTAGTTTCCCCCATCTTGATTGAGGGTTTTTATATAATTTCCAAGTAAGTTTTGCACCTAGGGCAGAATTTTGAATTTTGAGATTTCTTATTCCAGTTCCACCCAGATCTTTTGGTAAACAAACCTTATCCCAAGCTATGAGTGGTATTTTTTCTTTACCCCCAACATTATCATTCCACAAAAAGGAGCATAAGATAGATTTCAGAATGTTTAGGGTATGACATGGGGCCTCTAAAACAGACATCATGTAAATAGGAATGGCATTAAGAACATATTTCACCATTTGAATTTTCTCGGCAAAAGTTAACCATTTATGTTTCCAAAGGGATATTCTATCCAATATCAACTTGCGGATTCTCTCCTATAAAACATCATCTAATAAATAGATAATCAATAAGCAAGTTATTATACTAAACGAATATTTAAGAGAAAAAATATGTTTTTTTTTCTAAAATATCACCTATAAAAAAGATTAATTAGAATTTTCTAATTTGGTTTTCATGAATTGATTTTAAAACAATAGAAAAATCACACCAAATATATTGTACAAATTCCTTCCATATGTGTTGATTGAGCATAAAGAGATTCCCATCAAAATCTACATATTTTATCGTATAACCTATAAAAATGATTAGTATAGCCTAACCTGCTCTAATACCATGTTAAAATTAAGATCTTAGGATACTCATCATTATAAAAAGAATATAAAATAAATAAAACAAGAATCATACAAGCATAGATTTTACACATTACACAAGATATACATGGGGAAAAATCTTTCGGGTAAAAAGCTCCATAAAGCATCATTTTATTAAAACACTTTTAATAATGGTCTATTATAACATAGACCAAACTTGGGGAACACTTCAAGTCATACTTCCACATGGTCAATAATACTTCATGTGCATAGTGATAGTATTCACTATCAATCTCCAAATTCTTCACCTCTCAAATAAGAGGAAACCTTCTTAAATATTGGAGAAAGGGTGACATAATACCTTAAGGGGTATTAGTCACACCTATTCAAAATAACCATTCATAAATAATCAATAATTTAATAGTTATTAGACTATAATTATTTCAAATGAGATATGCTTAATAAAACATATAATATATAAAGTTTAATAACCTTATATTAGAACATTATATAAATGTTATAAGGGTATGATCTCTAATAACATTATATTTTAACAATTTTCTTATGACTAGTTGAGAGCTCATTGGCTTGAGCATTAGAGTAAAGATTTGAATTTTTTATTTCAAGTAGTTTGTTAATGTTGGTATTCTATTCTCCCACATGTATATAGTTGGGTAAAAATTAGCGATTAAATATAAATCCATGCAAAGCATTGATAAAGGAAAAGAGTTAGTGTAAGGCTAAGTTTAGAAACCTAAACTAGACCATATTTTTAAAATGGTCCTATAGGAATTATATTATAGACCCATAACAGTCCCTTTCACACTTATATATTAAGTATAATTTATAACAAACTGTCTCATTTTTGTAATAGTAACTTACTAAGTTTAAATATATGTAAAATACAATCCCATGTTCATGAGTAATGAAAGGTCATTTGTGTTTAAAATGTAATATGTAGCTAATGTGAGGAAAAATAAAAGGACCTCATGAGTGACTTAATGATCCTAGTTATTCTTGTCACATAATCTATATTTATTCCTCTCACAATCTTAAAGGATGCATAACTTTTAACACACTTGAAGATTTAGGCCCAACATATCTTGCAAGAAAAGCAATTAAGGATTATATAATAATAATGAATTATAACACAAGATTAAATTTAAACCATATCATATATATCATTATTTTTTAAAAATATTATATAAATCTAATATTTTGAGTGTTGTATAGTCTTACTATAGCATCATTACTTAAATTAATGGGTAGTATTCAACAAAAGAGCTATTCAAGGAAATAACACCATAGAAAGGGCTATGAACCCACTTTTATAGTAATCTAAAATTAAAAATAAAAACCATAACCACATGTGTATACGAGAAGCAAGAACCGAGCCATGATCTGATGTCGGTCGTAGATCACATGCAACTTCACTCAACAAATGATCGAAGATCAAAATAGCAGAATGAAGAGAAATCTGAAATGAGAGAAACAATAGAGACAAGGCAAGAGAAATTGTAGAATACTCTCAATACTCCCACGAAACAATCACCGAACTGGCTGAACTAGCTGAACTAGTTGAACTAGCTAAGGTGAAAGGAGAGTGCTCAATATATAGAAGAATAAGGGCGAATACATCCAAGAGGTGTATTAACTCCTACTACCCATAAAAGGTGGGAGGTTATCACCTACTTGGTAAATGACAAGACATGTGGCATAACCTCCTCAAGTGAAGACAGGAGAGAGGTGGCACATAAATCCAAAAGAGGGTGAGAAACCCAACTACCCCATAAACTACTCAGGTAAAAACAAAATAGTGGTTATAAGAGGTGGCACAACAAGCCAAAAGAGGATGTGTAACTCAACTACCCATGTGTGGGGAGAGAGTGACACATGTAGTTGTATTTTTCCACATGTACTCATATTACCACATCTAATAAACCTAAGAAGCTTAAATAATATGCATAGGAAAAAAGAAATACCTCTAACATAAGGAAAATAAAAAACCTACACTAACACCCCCCCTTAAGTGTAGCTTAGGTGGGTGAAAAGATGGGTCCCGGCAAATGAGGCCATGTTAGGTACCCATGTACATAGAGATTCCCCCCAAAAGAAGAAGCCCCCCCATAAGAGGAATAGCCCCCCCCTAAATAGAGAGAGAAAATAAAGTGGAAGGACAAAGAATCCCCCCTAAAGAGATCCAATGGTAGATGCTCGAAACTAGATGTAGAAGATGGTCCATGATCGTCGAACAACATTCCTCCCTTTAGGAAGAAACACAACCAAAGGTGTATGCACATTTTCTCTGAAGTCCTGAAAGGAATATGTAGGAAGAATGTACAAAATGAATGAAGTCTTTGAAGTTAGCTCAAGTATCCCCATGTCGATGTTGAAAGCTGCCATAATCAAATCAGGTGTTCTAGGCAACACTATTGAAGATGACAAATTAGAATCTCCTAGAGACTGATGTAGAGCATAATCCAAAGACTCAAGTATCTCCTCTGAAGATATCTTCTCCAAATGATGATCCAAAGTATCCACACTTATGTCAAACTATAAGGAATGATCATGTAGAGAATGAAGAAGAGGGTCAAAGTGACCCGTCACAACATCTGAAGAAAATTCAGCTTCTTCAAAGAGAAGATGAATATCATCAATAGTGTCTCCCAAATCTGAAATATGTGTCTCTATAAACAAGTTTGAAATACCTATAAAGAGATCATCCAAAGTTGAATCTGAAAGACAATGAATGTCCTGCTGCAAATAATCACTGGAAACTTTTAAAGAAGCAACACTGGAATCTGAAGTAGCAACAGTAAATGGTGAAGGGGTATCAATGAACTGATCATTCAATAAAGATATTTCCACTTGAGAAGAGGCACCATGAATCTCAGTAGTTGCTTGGTCATCCAAGGAAGCATCACTTTCAGATGAAGATTCAATGTCTCCATACAACTGTTGGATGATGGTCCATGTAGTGAAAGGGCACTCAGTATGCTCAATATGATGCAAAATATCCTCAGATATAGTAAGACATATTAGTCCATAGACCATGTCATTGTTTTTAAACCATGCATTCTTCTGATCATAGTCGCTTGGCTCAGGAACGAGTCCTAGGAGATGTCGGTCGTAGATCACATGCAACTTCACTCAACAGATGATCGAAGATCAAAATAGCAGAATGAAGAGAAATCTGAAATGAGAGAAAAAATAGAGACATCAAGAGACATTTCCCCTTTCCACTAGTATCAAAAATTACCCCCCCCCCCAAGATATTACAATGTTGGCACTTTATGATTAGTGTTTTTACAAGGATTTTCCAGATTACAAAGCTTATAAGGCTCTTTATAGCCAAAATTACAATATTTGAATTAAAATCTGAAAAAGAAATCCTTGTAGCTGTGATTTACCCTTCAATATCTTTCTTGCACCTTTTTCTTTTTGAAAAATAGATTACAAAAGTGAAAGATATGATTTACTGAAGGTAAGAAAATGCAGCAGATTCAACCTGTTAGATCTGATAGAAAGAGTCAATTTTTTTATCAATACCTTCATGAATGGAAAGTGCTCCTTTTCAGCTTTCCGTTGAATACTCGTTTGCAAAAAACTAACACTCGAGGCAAAAGTTATGCAACTTTGAAGAACAGTGCAAAATCTGCCCGTGAAAACGACTCACGCCTTTTTCTGACTTGATTTCTGCATAATTTATCAACTTTCTGCAAAATGTAACAACTACCCAGATTGTTTTTTGATGCTGGGAACAAAACCCAAAAATCGTTTTTTTTTTAAATGAGTGGAAGCCAGATTTTTGAAGCCAAAATGAAAACGGCTCCAATAAAAATTTAGAAAAAAAATTTACTCTGATTTTTACTGTGTCCTCCAATCTCTGATTTTGGTGAAGTAAAAGTCAATCTTGACTTTCTAAAGCCTTCTGGACACTCTAGAAATGCTGAAAAAGCCTCCAACATTACCAAATAACTGCAATCACCCAGATCTCACAAAAACACATACATATATAAACCAGATTAAATAGATGTTTATTTTTCCTTTAAACTGTTTTGATTCTCCAAGTCATTCAAGGATGCAGGAGAAAAGCATACTTGGTTTTTGAGGAAAACTTCAATAGTATATTAGTCTCAAATCTCTCAAAACAAATTTAGAAAAAATAATGAGCTATACCAGACAAACCCACTCTGATACCATGTAGGAGAAAAGCTCCAAATCACCCAGGAGCAACCTGCAACTCAACCTTCACATCCGAGAAAAATAATCAGAAAATAATGTGATAAGCTTAATTAAAGCTAAGATGATTTAATAATCATGTACATAGAAGCCTATTAAATAGGCAAGAAATGCGATGAACAAACTCACCATCATAAAACAAGATGAGTCACGGGTGAAACTACCCGAGACAAATATTAGCAAATATTAAATATGTGTGTCCTAAGTTAAGCTTAAGACAATGTGTAAAAAGTAAAAACCTATTTACACCAACACACAATGCCTCTATTAAAGTTGGAGTTGTGTTAGAGGAGTACCTACACAAGTATATCCTAACACTAAATCTCAAATTATAAATTCTAAGGATGAAGACCTAGAGGAATTTGAATCTAAGTCAGATTCCTAAATTATAGTCTAAAATTCAAAAGAATAAAAAATGTGTGCTTGGAATTATGATGGAATAAAAAATATTTTGAATTAAAAGCTTGTATTATGAGCAATGTATTGATGAATATTTCTTTAATAGGAGTTATAATTTCCAAAATAAGAGCTACACATGCATGATCTACACAAAATATTAGAATGGTCTCTAATGTGCAGTAGGAAGAACCTAATAATGTAGGATTTAAAGCAATAATATATATTTTAATCAAAAAATAAATGGACAAAATATATAACTTGGACCAGTCCATTAAGGATTTACATTTTAGGTAGATTATCATTAAAAATATCATTGAATTAGAATTTGAGAACTTAGAAAATGTGGAAAACATTAATGAACCCTCTCTAATAGATCAAAATTAGTAAGGGAATATACTAGACATTTTTATTTTTTTGGTACGTAAATATTGTATTTGTATTGATATTGGAAAATATTTTACATTCAGCATTAAATTGTTCGTAGACATCAAAATCCTAGTCCAGAGACTGCACCCAAACGGCCATGCCCATCTACCACCTGCAAAAAAAAACAACCCGACGCCCACAAAAAACCAACCCCGAACATACCCACCACCTAGAGAGACAAGCAAACGAAACATGAAAAGCACCAAAAAATAGACACGAGCACCTCAATCTACCCACAAGACTCCATCCGCAATCATGAAGTCGTGGAAGAGGCTTCGCCAGTCAACAACACCAGACGGTGCTAGAAAAAGGAAGTGCTTCATAAATATCAGCCCACACCTCGCCCTGTCACGATGTCGCTGAAGGTCATCACCCAAAATATCCATAATGAATGGAAAAAGTTGCACTTGCTCCCCAGGAATCAACACCCGCTGCAAATCCCATGGCCTTAGCACCCCAACCCCAGGAACAACAACTATAACCACGTCCATGGCACCCTCTAACAAATTCTCCCATACCAATTTTCTAGCAATGAGCATTGCCATTGCCCGTAGCACCTCTAGGTCCAAGAGTGAAGCTAGGAATCGAGCCGCAATGTCGGCATTTGTCCGCCATCGTTCCGCAAAACACATGAATTCTTCCCCAAGCAGAAGCTCTACCGTACCCAGAACCAAATCATCCCACACCTTGAAGACCGACTTCAGACGGCCATGGCGGATACAACCATAGAAAGCCCAGAGTTTCCTTCCTGAGGGAAAGCTTATCGGAAACTCCATGAATTCCATTAGGGAAAGATGCCAAAAACAAACCTCAGACGGCTTTAAAACTTAGTTTGTCGCCTGCGTCCCATCAAAACATTCCCCACCGCATTGTATTGAGCCGTCAGAGCTTAATTAATGAACCAAACGGAGGGCCAATATCAACCAAGATGTGGCCAGTAGACTTTAATGCTCACCACCACCACCCAAAACTCCTAAGACCGCATCGTCCATGATATGTCATCAACATCGATGACACCAAAACCAAGTTCACCACACAGAAAATGCGGAAAGAAAAGAGAGCTCAGCCCCCATCCTCGCCTGGATCCCAAATATAGCACATATGTTCTCCATCTGCGCCCAAGTTCGCCAACCTATCTGCCATTTCATTAGCCTCCTGATAGATATGCCTAATCGAGTACTCTCAAATACCCAATAACAAATATCTAGCGCTCTATAGTAACGCTTGAAGCTTCCAACTCGCCAAGCTCCCTTCCTTCATGGCTTGGACCACCACCATCGAATCACCTTCTACTTCCACCTGCTCCAACTTCAATCTTCTGCATAGTTTCAAACCACCAATTAAAGCATGACGCTCAGCCTCAGTGTTGGTTAGAAAAAGGTGAAACTCTGATTGTTCTGCTATTGCTCTTCCCAATTCATCTCTCACACAGCATCCCATACTAGCAATCCCCGAGTTACCATGGGAGGCCCCATCAAAATTAAGTTTAAACCAACCTTTTTTTGGTGGTTCCCACTTTGCATTCTTCCTTGCATCTTTCTGTGCATTCCCCACACAAGCACTAGGCTGAGGAAGAGTCAGGCCAAACCAATTCTTTCGCATACTAGCATCCCAGTCAGTGAAGCACCAATCCCCTGCCTTTACCATCCTTACTCTTCCATTTATTGTCTCCACAATTGCTGCTTCTAGTCGGTTGATGAAAGCTGGAAAGAATCTCACTTTCTCTGTAAATAGGTGTCTATTCCTTTCCTTCCAAATTTCCCAGATAACTAGTGAAGGACTAGTCACCCACAAGTCATGGTACAGGGAGCCCCTTTTCAGTACAATCCAAGCATAAAAGAGAGATCGAACATCATTAGGTAGGGCGCCACTCCATCCCAATCTGGCACAAAGCCATCACCAACAAGCCTATGCAAACGGACAACCAACCAATAGATGATCTATGTTTTCCTCTGCCCTCTTACACAATATACACCTTGAGGGGCCTATGTAACCTAATTGCTTGAACCTGTTCGCAGTGAGAATCCTTCCTCTGACAACCGCCCAAGCAAAGCTGCCAGCCTTAGGAAGGCAGGCACTATTCCAACATAGATGCAATGCCAGAGGTGAAGGAATCTCCATGGAACATAACATCTTGTATCCTTCCTTAGCTGAATAATTACCTATAGCAGAACCTGCCCAGACTAGCTGGTCTTCACCATGACACAGAATAATGGATTGCTTCCCCAATTCAACTCTCAGGAGATTCGCTTCTTCCTCTGGGAGCAGACCCAGTTCAATCCTTCTCCATGAAGCCTCAAGGATCCCATCCACCAGCCGCACCACCAAGTAATCACAAACAAAAATGCCCCAAGATTGAGACAAGATATCTTTAGAACGAGCAATCCCTGGCACTGATTCAAGTCTCGACCAACCACACCAAGAATCCTCCCAGAATTTTTCCTTCCTTCCATCAAAGATCTCCCACGAAAGGCCGTCAAGGACAAGCAAGTGACAAGCCTTGATGAAATTCCACACACATGAGCCATTTGGGAGATTAGCCAATCTAAGGATGCCTTCAACATCATCTACCCCTAGATATTTATTTTGAATTATTCTTTCCCATTTGGTTTGATGACGTGTATACAATCCCCAAATCAATTTGGCACCCAGGGCTCTGTTTTGCTTCAGTAAGTCATCGATACCAATACCTCCAGCTTCCTTTGATTTGCAAATCACTTCCTAGGAAATTAAAGGAAACTTCTTTTGATCTAAAACCCCTTGCCAAAAAAACCTTAGCACAATTTGATTCAGTTGAGTAGCTCTAAATGAAGGCAGATCTAGGCATGAAAGCAAATAGATTGGTAGAGCTGCAATCACTGCTTTTAGCATCACAATGCGTCCTGCCCAAGACAACCATTTACCACTCCAAGAAGATAGCCACCCATTAACCTTGCTCAGCAGATTGTCCCATAATTTCCCCGTCCTAACCCCTTTATCCACCAAAAGCCCCAAATAAGTCATTGGGAGTTCTCCAACTTTGAATTCCAATATTGTTTCCACTTGCTCGGCCACCCTTTGTTCTGTGTTCAGAAAAAAAATATAGATTTTGCTGCACTTACCTGTTGCCCTAAGGCTTGCTCATAGCTCTGCAAAATCCCTTTCAGCACCCTAGCCTCCCATTCACTTGGAAAGGCAAAACATAATGTGTCATCTGCGAATTACTAATGAGATAGAGTTGGAAGTCTACTTGTAACTTGGATACCTCGAAGAGACCCTGACTCCACAGCCCAACTCAACGATCTACCCAAGGCTTTTGCCATCAGAATATACAAGAAGGGGGAAATTGGATCACCTTGTCTCAGGCCCCTAGATGCTTCAAAGAATCTAGAGGGTTCACCATTGACCAGGATAGAAAAACATGGAGTGGACATACAAGTGAACATCCAATCAATCCATGGTTTTTCAAACCCAAAGGCCTCCAAAATTTTGCATAAAAAACACCAGTCAACCATATCATAAGCCTTCCAAATTCCAAGATTCACTAGCATACCAAGCCTCCCACTGGTCTGGATGGAATGTATGGCTTCCTACGCAATGATGAAATTGTCAAAGATAGCCCTGCCTGCGACGAACCCTGTTTGTTCCTCCGAAATAAGCCCTAGAAAGATACCCTTCAAGCGATTCACCATAATATTTGCCTGAATTTTATACAAAGTATTGCACAAGGAAATTGGTTTGAACTCATTCAAAGACATCAATTTCTCCTTCTTCAGGATTAGATCCAAGAGAGTGTTGTTCACCTCCTTCAGGAGAAAACCAGAAGCCCGAGCTTCCTCCAAAGTTGTCGCCACTTCCTCACCTAAAACATCCCAAAATTCCTAAAAACAATAGGCAGGAAAACCATCTGGCCCAGGAGCCTTATTTGGGTGCATTTGAAAGGTGGCCACCTTAGCTTCTTCTAAGGAAAAAGGCCGCGTCAAGAACCTATTTTTCTCTAGTATCACAAGTGAGGGGATGTGTTCCAAAAAATCTTTTTGCTTAGCCAGATTCGAGCCCTCCATGTTGTTAAGGATGCACTTGAAGTAGTTTGCAACCAAGCTTGCCACCTCCTCCTGACCTTCCACCATCCCACCATCCAATTTTTCTAAGCAAACAATCTTGTTCCTTTCCCTTCGAGCTCTAGTAGAATTATGAAAAAATTTAGAGTTCCAGTCTCCTCTGATCCAGGTGTCACAGGCATTTTTGTCATCAAATACTTCTTCCCTTGCTAACACCTCTTCCCACTCCTTTAGAAGTTGTTTCTCTTGGAGATATAAAGCTTCATCCATCCCCACATCAAGGACCCATTCATTCACTACTGCCAAATCAGTTTCAATACGACGCTTTTCCTCAAAAATATTATCGAAACATTCTCTATTCCAAAGCCAAATCTTCTGTTTAAGCCCTTTCAATTTGCTCACCACTCTAAAAAAACCATTCCAATCCACCTATTGCTCCTTCCACCAGGCCTTCACCTTATCACAGAATGTTGGGTCCTGAAGCCACATCTTATCAAATCTGAACGAACACCTTAAAGGTTTCCGCTCACCAAGAATGTCCCGGAGGATCGGGTAATGGTCAAAACTAGAAAAGGGAAGAATTTTCCCTTCTAAAGAAAACGAAAAAGTCGAAAGGTCCCCGCTAAAGAGAAATTTTTCCAATTTATTTGCAATTCCACTAAAGCCTTGCCTTTTGTTTGTCCAGGAGAAAGATCCATTTGCCAACTGAATTTCCATTAAAGCATTTGTACACACAAAATCCTCAAAATCGGCCTAGGACTGCAATTTCTTACCAACTCCTCCATGCTTGTCTTCCGCTTTCAAAATTGCATTGAAATTGCCTCCTAAAATAAAAATTTCACCTTGTAGAAGCTGTAAAAAAGACCCTTTGTCTTTCCAGACCTTCCGCTTCTGGATGCAATTAGCTAGACCATACACATTGAGCAAGAAAAATTCCAAATTTGCATTGAGGCTCTTTACCCTACATACCTGCCACCATCGTCCCGCAACCACTTCCTCTAATACCACTGAATGAGAACACCACAAGGTTAAAAGCCCTCTTGAGGCCCCAAGGGAGTCCACTGTCGAAAAATTCCAATCCTTTAGTTTTGACTTCAGACCACCCAATTCCACATTGCTTAGTTTTGATTCTTGGATTATTACAATCTCCGCCTTATACTCCTCTAACAGACGCCTAAGAAGACGTCATTTTTTAGGGGAATTTAAGCCCCTAACATTCTAGCTAAGGATCCTCATTTTTCCCCAAGAAGGGATCCACCCTTCCCTAATCTCAAGTGCATGGTGATTTTCTGCTACCCAGTCACCCCAGCTGTAATTGCTACGCCCTTAATATTAGTGTACATCGGGTTATGAATAGTCGACTTGTGGCTATCTTAACTCTCTATTAAGTCATATTATCATTAGTATATTTTTATTTAGTTATTTAGGTCGGCCTAAGTCTTATATAGGTGTGTCTAAGTCGGCCTAGGTGATATCCTTGGCATAAATAGGTATATATAGGAGGTTGTGAGTCTTATTTCATCATCAAGTGTGAAGTGTGTTCTCATTAGAGATATTTGGAGGTTTTCCCCCTCGAAGTGGCTTTTTATTCTCAGTTATTATCAAGTATTTTCAGAATATCTCATATCATATTCTTCTATTGTGCAAGTTATTTCATAACAAGTGGTATCAGAGCATGATCTTGGCACCATAGAGGCAAGGTTTTTCTCAATTTTAGAGGCGATTTTGGGAAGAGCATATATTTCAGATTTTGGAAAAAAAAATTCTGATTTTTAAAGGGTTTTTGAAGAACATATTGAAGAAGCTACAGTATAGATTTCAGAAGAATTGGAGCAGAATTAAGCGAATTATTACAGAATTAGGGTTTCTACACTATTTTTTTGGAATCTACATATCTCGTACATCTTGTTGAATTGAAGTCTAATTTTTATTGGGTTTTTGAAGACATACCAAAGGATATTACAGTAAAGATTTTAGAGAATTTAAGTTTCATTTATTTTATTTATTTCAACATTAGTGGTTTCCATCATGATGGGACCTACAACAAGGGGTAAAAAGAATGTTGTCACTCCGGGGAAGACTCCTGATAAGGATGGTGAAACAATCAAGGATGTTACACATAATGAGGAAATCAATAAGGTCAAGAAAGACATTTCCTCAATTAAGATGGATATGTGTGACCTAAGAGGAGATATATCGGACATACGAAACATGTTAAGCGCCTTTATGAATAAACCAAGAAAGGAGGTCTCAAGCAGCCAAGAACCAGAAGAAGAAACAAATGAAGAAGGAGAAGAAGAAGGAAAAGAATAAGAAAAAGAAGAAGAAGAAGAAGAAGAAGAAGAAGAAGAAGAAGAAGAAGAAGAAACAAATGAAGAAGAAGTAGAAGAAACAAATGAAGAAGAAGAAGCAGAAGAAGTAGAAGAAGTAGAAGAAGAAGAAGAAGAAGAAGAAGAAGAAGAAGAAGAGGAAGAAGGAGAAGAAGAAGAAGAAGAAGAGGCATATGGAGAAGTAGAAGAAGCAAAAATAGAAGAAGAAGAAGAAGAAGCAAAAGACCAACCAGAAGAAGAAGAAGCAGAAAAAGAAAAAGAAGAAGAAGAAGAAGAAGACGAAGAAGATACAAAAGAAAAAGAAAAAGACAATGAAGAAGAAATGAAAAAAGAAGAAGTTCCTAATCAATCTATTCAACCAATGCAAGGGTACCATATATTATTCATCACCTCTTACTCTATGAAAAATCAAAAGGTTCAAGTAAAGGAAGAACACATTCATCGCCATCAAGAGCTTGATGTAAAGGGAAGACACATCTTGGAGCTGAAGTTAATTTTCTAGACATGCATGAAGAAGCTGGTGACATCAACAATTCCAAGTTACCTCATTACAAGGAAATTTTTTCTAATTGAAGATGCTACATGGGAGGGTGAGGAGTTCATTCAAAAGAATCCAAACTTGATTAGCATTGAGGACAATGCTTCTTTGAAGAAGGGGGGCATGCTACGCCCTTAATATTAGTGTACACCAGGTTATGAATAGTCGACTTGTGGCTATCTTAACTCTCTATTAAGTAATATTATCATTAGTATATTGTTATTTAGTTATTTAGGTCGGCCTAAGTCTTATATAGGTGTGTCTAAGTCGGCCTAGGTGATATCCTTGGCATAAATAGGTATATATAGGAGGTTGTGAGTCTTATTTCATCATCAAGTGTGAAGTGTGTTCTCATTAGAGATATTTGGAGGTTTTCCCCCTCGAAGTGGCTTGTTATTCTCAGTTATTATCAAGTATTTGTAGCATATCTCATATCATATTCTTCTATTGTGCAAGTTATTTCATAACAATAATAGCCATATGTTCTTCATTAGTCTTCCTTCCAACTTTCCTCCTGTCACCACAGTCAGGAGTAGCTTTTCCTGCACCTTGTTGCGAGACACCCAACTGCTTTTTAATCTCCTTAGTGTCATTTTCTAA
Organism: Sequoia sempervirens; assembly: GCA_007258455.2. Lineage (NCBI taxonomy): Eukaryota > Viridiplantae > Streptophyta > Pinopsida > Cupressales > Cupressaceae > Sequoia > Sequoia sempervirens. The sequence continues at coordinate 33,999 of VDFB02392915.1, read as the reverse complement.
AGAGAGTAACTGGGCTTCAAATGGTTGAGACAAGTTCAGTTCCAAAGTTTTCTCATCCCCCAAATGATCCTCCACTGGACACAACTTGAGCTGAGAGAGATTAGCCCAGGGAGTATCACCAAATAGAACCATTTGTAGGTTTTTCTCGTCCTCCCATTCCTTATTTTCCCAATCCAACTCCTGCAATGCAAATCTAGCTTCTTCATGATAGCCTTCACATTCTCCAGCCAAACCCCTTAACTCATTGCCTACTTCCATTATTGTTTCCCATTTATTGAGCTCCTGATCTAGAATTGTTACATTCACCTTTAAAGACGCTAGAGCCTTATCCTCCACCCAATTTTCCTCCAAGGGTATAAGCCCTAAGGGAAAGCCTCCAGAATTATTTTGGGGTAGATCCAGCTTCCTTTCCTCAGTAACTCTTTTCTCCTTCAATTGAGAATTGTTGCCCGGAGCAATCTTAGACACCTTCCCTTTCGAGGAGCCTTCTCCAAAGTCCTCAATCTCTTTACCTTTCAATTTTGGCTTGAGTCTCTCCTTTAGACCCTCTTGCTCCCACATTTTCAGCACAATCTTTTGACATGTTGACCATTTCCAACTAACCTTTTGTGTCCATTTGAGTCTATTAATGGAAAGCTCCATTTCATCCCAAAGTTCATTCCAGAGTTCCACTTCAACTAGGACCCTCATTAGACCCTCATTACCATCCTTTAGATCACCTTCATCAGAGCAAAGAAATAGGCCCAAAGCCCCACTAATCCATTCCAGTACTTCTGGTGTCCACAACTCTGAGGGCATGTTGTCTATCTCCACCCAAACCCACATTTTTCTAGAATATGCCTTAATGGATTGAAGCATCTCGACCAAGCTAGGATATAAAATCCAAAACCATCCATAGTCAAAGAAGAGGAATTTAAAAATTTTGACCTTATACCAGACGAGGCGCATTCTACCAGAAGGAAGTTGTTAGCCAGAAACTGAATGCTCACTTTGTCTTCCCAGTTTTCTTGCCACCACTGGCGCATACGAGATTTGGTGCAGTTATCTCCCCACCATTTTACAAAGAGAGCCCTACTCTCCAGAGAGGATTTCCTAGCTCCTAGTAATGCATCTGGAATCTCCTGAAAAACCCTCGTTGAACTCCTGGAGCTGCTTTCAGGCATTTGAGGAACCTCCTTGGGTTGTTTCTTGACCCACTATAGCTTTTTTGTCACCATTTCCTTCAGATGAATGGATTTCATGCCTTTTTCCTTTGTGGCTACATCAAAACGCAGTCGAGGGGCAACCTTTTGGTTGTGCTTCTGCCTGTTCCCCCCATACCCCGAAGGAGAACGTTTTTGTTTCCTTTCTTCAAAGTTTGATGATCTCTCTCTTTGCATCCTCTAGCACGAAATCCATGGTAAGTCTCGATGCCTCCTCTGGTGTGGACTATATCTGTGTTTCGGTGTTCGTCTAGGGTTTTCGCTTCTCTCCCTTAGAGGGTTCCTCCTTCCATGATCATTTTTCGCATAATGCCGACGGTTGGGATACGATTTGTTCTCATTCCTGCAATAATCCTACAGCGATGGCCATTCTTTCTCTACATCTTTCGCCCAAGATCCTACCTCATAGCTTTTTCCGCCTCTATGAGCTTCCATAACGACTACTTCATTGAATATACTAGACATTTTTACACTTGACCATGAGGTGTTGATTGTAGAGTTATATAAGGACCTAAAGAAAATTATGCCAGCTAAGTTTGATGGAAAATAAATGGGTGATGAGGTATAAATTTGGTTAATAGAAATTTAAAAATATGTATAGATATAAAAAAATTATAAGTAAATTAAGGCATTATGGGGTGCATATCAACCAATAGGTGAGGTTGCAAATTGGTGGATAAATATAAAAAAAAAATACTATAGTAGAGATAATATTATGTCGAAACATTTATTCTTTATTTTTTTAAGATGGGATTGCCACAACTTTTCTATGAGAAAAAGATGATAGAGTTTCATAATCTAAAGCAAGGCCCTTTAATAGTTCAACAATGTTAGGATAGGTTTTCAAAGTTGTTTTAAGTATGTCCAAATATAATAAAAATATGAGAGGCCTAGAGAAAGGAAGTTCTTTTTTGAATTGAATGAAAATTTTGGTGTTGACGCTGACATGCATGGTCTTGAAATCATAAATGAGGTTTTAGAAAAATCATTAAAATAAGAAAGGAAGTTTCAATCTTTGGCTATATCAAGGGAAATTTTCAATAATTGCAGTAGAATTTTTTTTTTTAAGTAAATACGATACTAGGGGAAAACAACTATAGTCAAAAGTAAAAGAGTGCATTTATTAGAAATAAAACCATCAATTAATTAGAACCCAAGGAATATGAAAAATAGAAATAAAAAACTAAGGGTACAATAATAGGAACAAATTTAGAAGCAATAGTCTAGACCAACTATAATTCCTCAAATCAATGAAGAAAGAAATATTACTAGGAATCATGTTCCACAAGGTCCCTCAAGTGGATATTTCATGTGTTGTAGAAACCATTATGCTAGAGTTTGTCTTAGGAGGCAAGGGTAATATAGAGCTAATCGACAACAAAAAGAACCTCCTCCATAAATTTATGTAGCAATTGGGAATCAATAAACTTGATTTCAAAATATACCCATAGAGGGGGTAGGTATGATTTTTGAATTACATTATTTTTACTATTTGATATCAATTCATATGAATGTTTTATTGCTTCTAAATTTATAAACAAATTATCTTTACAATTCAATAATATAGAAACATCATGAGTAGTCTAGTATAAGAATTGTAGTGTAAGAAAAAGTATCCCTTTTTCACACATAATTTGGTAATAAATATTAAAAAAATTAACTAAATTATGCCTTAATTTAGTGTTGTAATATGTATTTTACATATTCACATTTAAGTTTAGGGATCTATTAATTAATTGAGTTTAATTAGCCTTAATTGGCCCCTTTAATTCAAATCCAATCCTAATTAATTGCATTTTCTGAAGAGGAAAACTTAGTATTCATTAATGCCTTAACATAACACTTATCATTGGAGAATGTGTGTCCTAGGTGAGTGACCTAGGACCCATTCGCCCTTGTCACTTAAACCTAGGACCTAAATTTGAATTATGTTTTTGGTGGTATTTCAATTATTTCAAATTCATATTCACATGTCGGCTTGTGTTATTTGAATTTTGGGATATTAAGGTTACATATGTATAAATATAAGGTCATTTCACTATGTTTCACCTAGCAAATTCAAGTTATCATAAGAGTACTTTCACAAGAGCATTTCAAGGGTGATTCAATGCATTCAAGAGTAGATTTATTGAAGAATTATTGCAACAATCAAGATCAAGTCATCATGGCAAAGACTTCTTGCATCATGCATGTTATTTGAGCTAATATGGTGATGTTGAGTTCATGATCCATTCAAGCATTCAAGGAATTATTTCAAATCAATTTTCAAGATCAAGATTCACATCTATTTCAGTCATTTCATGCTAATTGTAGATCTACATTCCAAGTTTCATTTAAGCATTTGGTGAGTTGTGACATTGCTTTGTGGATGATCCCACAATACTGGTTTACAATTTCCAGGAGATCTTGATTTTTGTTGAAATCACATATTTTTAAAAAATATAATGATTTAAGCTTTGAAAAGTTTCATTTAAAGGATTTCATTTGAAGAGGGTTTGATCGAACCACTTTAGATCAAACCCCCTTGGATAGAACTCTGCTAGTTTTAAACCATACCTATAACAGAGTCTCATCTACACCTATCAAAATGCTAATAAAAAATCACTTTTGATTTACCTTTTGGGGGATCAAATGAATTCATTTAAATTTTCTTTTTTGTAGTATGTAGTCCTTATTATAAACTTCCCAAAAAGTATAATTTTAAATAAATTTAATTTTATTATGATATTTATTTTTTATTTCTTGTGAATGTAGGTTTTTCACCGAAAATCAAGCTCTTTGTTATGCACATGTGGAAAAATAGCAGATTATCAAAAAAAATTGAAAAATATCAGTGCACTAGATATTGAAGTCCTTGATCCAACCAAAAAAAAATTGAATTTTGATACAAACAAAAAAAGTTACATGTTATATAGTCCACCTATGTCTAAATTGTAATTGAAACTTGATTAAGGAAAAAATATTTTATAAAACACCATGAAACCAATTGGAAGCACTAGATATCATAGTTACAAATCTAAATTTGAAAATTTTAGAATTTTATCCTTCATGGAAAAAAAAAATTATGTGTTATATGGTGAGCATCACTCCTTAAAAATGTTGTTTACTGAAAAAAACTCATTTTCGAAGGAGATGGAAAAAGAAATGCAATCTGATTCCAAAAAATTTGAAAAAAATATATTTAGAATATAAAAACAAAATGTCACAAATCACTAGTTTGCATCATCTTCAAATTCCTCACGGTTTAGCCACTATAGGTGCCCAAAAGTGAAGATTTAGTTAGAAAAAATTATTTCAATGTCTAATTTGGCCAAAAATTGTAAACCAGTATTGTTGGATCACCCTTGTTAATTCATCATTCCTTCATGCTATTTTGTTTCATTTCAAGGTTTAATTACCAAAACATGGTTTAACCAAGGAAAACCCCCATTCACCAACAACAAAACACTTTTCTCTCTTGATTTGTGTTTACAGATTTAGGTGGAAGATCTCTTGGAGAGAAAATTTGAAGAAAGTTGCAAAATTGTCATCATTGTTGCAATTCCATGGAAACTCACTTACAGGATTTATTTTCAACTATTCGTCTGTGAAAATTTGGAATCTAGGAGTGCAAACATAGGAGCAAAGAACCCAAAAACCATTTTTACAAATCCCTAGTCAAGACCCATTCACAATAGGGCAAATTAGTCCTCAATCAGCTTTAGCAAAGCACGTTTGGTAACTGGTATACACAATTTTCCCTTTCTCGGATCTGCATTCTGATTTTTGGTTCTATCAGTATTGAATTAAATCTTTTAAATCCACTTTGTAGATTGTATTTTGGGTTTGATTTTCTATTTTTTAATCTTTCTCCCCAAAGTGTTGTTTAATCAAAACCCTTGTCCTTGCAAAAAAAGGAAATTAGTAGATTCACACTTTGACTTGACTCACCTCAAGGTTGATAGTCCTTGCATTGTGTGGATCTCATTTCCTAATGAAATAAATGGAAATAGGTAAATTAAACTATATTTTTCCTTACTTGGTGTCTATTGAACCTTTTCCACAAAAGGACCTATTTCTTTATGTTTCAAGAACAATGCTACTAAGGAAGTAAGAAAATATTTATTATATGCCATAATTTAATTCCCTAAGTTTAAGAATAAGGTAGAGTTATATGTAGCTTCTTTGGGGTCTTGTAACCTAATTATTGGGATAAGTTAGTTAGTCATCAACAAAATATGGATTGTTATATCAAGGTGGTAGGATGTTTAGATGATAATGGATGCAAATTTGCAAGGAATTTATAGGCTAATAAATGTGAGAATGATTTAAACTATGTAACTAATAAGGTAAAAATGAAAGGAGATTAATTTTATTTGGTCATACTTATGAAAAAAGTGGGAAAAGACATGCCTACTTTGAAAACTCTTCATTCCTTCAAAAATATAAGGATGTCTTTCATAAGGATCTAGCAAGAATTACTCTTAAAAGGAAATTCAAATTTACTATTAAATTCTTACCTAGATTAGAACATGTATTTAAGGATCCATACAATATGAATGTGATAAAGTTATTTGAACTAAAAATATAGTTATAAGAGATTTTGGAGAAAGGATTTGTTGGAAGGTAGATTTGCACTTGAAATGATACTTGACTTGATGAGTGGAAAGTGGCAATAATGCTCCAATATTTGGAGATATTTCTTGTGAAATAGAGATCTCCATCTATGTTTGAGAGGCACAACTCCCCCGTATGATGGGGGGTATTTGTAGTTTTTGTGTACTTTTAACCTAGAAGTACATAAAGGAGAAAAGACAAAACTAAAGGAAATGACTAACATAAACCCCAATAGTAGACATATGAATAACACTACTCAATAAATAATGATATATATTTAATAAATAATAAATAATTTTAAATTATTAATAAAATAAACATTTTATTTTGGCCGAATCTTTTATTGTTGGCGCAATGATATTTGAATTTATAATGGGGTGACCGCTTGGAAGGCTCCAAATAATTAATGTTTGAATTTTGATTTCATTCTGGCTAACATCTTGTGTTGGTGTGTTCATGATGTATATATACGGGTTCGCTGGTTGTGCTTGGACATCACAAAATTGGGCATTATGCTATGGGAACTGACAAGGGACGAAACCCCCTGTAGTTCACATCAGGTTGAGAACGAAAACTCTCTACCTGCATTTCGTGTTTCGATTATCATTTTTGCCTGCTCTCTAACTCATTACGCGTGTCTCAGATCCTACGAAGAAGTTTGGGAAGGGAGTGATCGCATATTTTTGTGGCCGAGCTATTGCTTTGGCCCCAAGCCATCCATATCATCCTCTCAGTAGCATTCACCGCTGGTCAAAGGAGCATCAAACCAATCTAGATCTGCCAACACCAAGGACATGACTTAGAAGATTTACATATTGTCGAGATCACATCATTCTCAGGCCCATAACATATATGCTAGGCACATGGATTGCATAGGTCAATTGCGACTTAGAGTCATCAGAGGACACGTATGCGGGAGTCAGGTTTATCATTTCGAGCCATTGCTTTTCACATGGTCAGGAGTTACAAGTGATCTCCTGAGGATCAATTGGGCACCTGCAATCACAAACTTAGTGGATTCATCCCATATCGACATCAAGCATATCCAGGAAGGTGGTATCAGATTTCAGTCTATGCAGGAGCATTTTATTACCTAAGAGATATCATTGTAGAGTGCACGAGCCATCACGAGCATACAAGATACGAGAGACACTTCACCTATGCAAGTCACATAGATTCTTCTCCCGGATCGCAGTGAATTCACGGGTTCCACCAATCATATGCGTCAGGCCCCATACATAGGAAGAGCGAGATCTCTCAGTCGTGTACTGTCATTTCTTTAACGCGTGGACTTGATTTGTTTTGTGAGCATTTTCTTGAACTGAGATTGATACCATTTACTACTTTGTTCCTGAATTGCAAAAAAGTACTATCTAAATATATATTTGATTACTCTATTGTCCTCACATTTTCCAATTCGAGACATATTTTGCACATGTTGTCTTGATCATTTAACTACTACTGTTAATTGTTAGCATCTGTTTTGAGTGAACATATTACAGTGGTATCAGAGCCTTAGATCCTGCCAGCCTGAGGGTATTTTATGCAGGTGAGTCAAAGGGAGCATCGAGCCATTGAGAGGGAAAGAAGAAAGGCAACAATTAAGTCTTTTGGAATAGGAGGTAGAGGTAATAAAATGGAAAATTGGGATGAGCAATGGGAGAATTTCCTGAAACAAATGACCCAGATGCAGGAGAAAATGGCCAAGCAACAAGAACAAACCAATCAGATGATGAATATGATTGTGTAGTCCATGAATTCCATGACCAACACTTTCAAATCTGCATCAAACAATGGTTCAAAAATCAGAGCAAGAAGGCTACTCGTCCCATACAACCAACATTCCCACCCAAGAATGGATCTACTAATGGAGGGAAAGAGCAAAAACTTGTGGAAGGTGATGTCGATGCAAGCATTGATGCCTATGCACAAATTGATCTAGATGTGAGGAATCAAATTCCATTTATTTAGTATCACAATGCGAGGAATGGATCAAAAGGAGGACAATCAACATCATATTTTAATAAAGATCTGCAACATAGGGTGAGCAAGTTGACTCTCCCAACTTTTGATGGTTTGGGAAAGATGATAGTAAGAGCTTGGGTACTTAAGCTAGACACATATTTCTCACTCAGATCCATGCCTAAAGATGAAGTGGTCAAATTTTTCATTCTACACTTGGACAGGATAGCACATGAGTGGTGGCATCATGAAGTCGTGACACAGGGATTTAATCTTGTCACCGCATATTTTTATTTCACACAAAAAACTTATAGAGAGATTTGACAGAAGAGATCCAAAAACATACTTCAAGGAATTAACAAGCTTAAGGCAACAAGGAACTGTGGATGATTATGTGGCAGAATTTTACATCTACTTGTTGTGATGGTTCCTAACATGTCAGATAAAAGGCTCATGTTCTTATTTATTGAGGGTCTATCAGAATCGTTCCATGGATTGGTGAAATCTCTAGAGCCAGCATCATTGGAAGAGGCCATCCATAGAGCTTTAAATCTTGAAGGATCCACCATGAAGAATAAACTGATGGTCAAGAGTATTCCCATGGGGCAGCAAAGGAACCATTCCAAAATGGAACTCATCCTCCTAAGAACTTTACTCTTGGTCCTAGCGGAACTAGCATGTCTACGAACGAGCTCTGTCAAAGAGGCTTATGCTTCCATTGTAGAGAACCTTGGAATGATCACCATAGATGTTTGGGAAAGGGCCAAATCCATTACATCGAGGTAGTTTTTGATGATGAAGGGGAGGTTGAAGAAGGAGAAAACGAGGAAGCTACCAATGATGTTGGACAAGAAATAACCATGGAAGTAGAACCTATGGGAGGCACACTTGCAGCACTTTCAAGAGCACTGTGATACCATTCACTGTGTGTCGGAGGGGTTCTTCAAGGACAGAGAGTGATAGTATTGATAGACAGTGGGGCCACTCATAATTATATTGACAAGAGGACCATTACCAAGTTGTTCTTGAAGACAAAAGACTTTGAATAATTTGATGTTGTAGCCGCAGGTGGTAACATCCTTTCTTGCACTAGCCAGATTCAACAAATGGAGCTGATCCTAGGAGGACACAGGGTGAGAGATGATTTCTATGTTGTTGACATTGGTGATACAGATGTGGTGTTGGGAGTACAATGGATACATTCACTTGGGGAATACACCACCAACTACCAAACCATGGAGTTGAAGTTCAAACATGAAGGGAAGGAGATTGTCCTATGGGGCCTTTCCAAGAATGGTCCAATGGTGATTTCAGCTAAAAGAATGGAGCGATCTTTTCAAAGAGATGAGGTAGCTTGGGCAGCAGAGTGTTTGATCACAGATACCAAGCCTCCAAAGGAAGAAAGAACATACCCTATCAACATCTAGACCATTCTAGATAAGAAGTGCAAAGTATTCCAAGAGATTCCATTTGGACTACCGCCTAATAGAGGATTCCAAAATGTGATCGAGCTTGAGGAGGGAGCCAAGCCCATTATCACCACTCCCTACCGACACCCTAGGATGTACAAAGAGGAAATTGAGAAGGAAATCAAGGAGTTGTTGGACATGGGGAACATTCATCCGAGCTCTAGCCCTTTTGCTTAATCCTTTGTGTTGGTGAAGAAGAAGGATGGGACGTTGAGGATGTGCATTGATTATAGGGCCCTCAACAAGAAAACAATCAAGAGTTGTTATCCCATTCCCAAGATCGATGAGCTGATAGATGAACTTCATGGTGCAGTATACTTCTCCAAGATTGATTTGTGTTCAAGGTATCACCAAATCAGAGTAAGGGAGGAAGATGTGCATAAGACAACTTTTAGATGTCACTACAGGCACTATGAGTTCATAGTCATGCCATTTGGGTTGGCCAATGCCCCTGCCACCTTCCAGTCATGTATGAATCAGGTATTCATTGTTCAGTTGAGGAAATTCATTTTGATTTTCTTCGATGACATCTTGATCTATAGTAGGACCTGGGAGGATCACTTGAAGCATATTGAGGAGGTGCTAGACATATTGGAGTGTCATTCATTTTATGCAAGGATGTCAAAATGTGAGTTTGGGATGACCGAGATTCTTTACTTGGGGCACAAGATCAGTGCTCGAGGGGTGAGTGTGGATGAGGAGAAGATCAAGGTGATTCAAGATTGGCCTAGACCCAAGAACTTGTCATAATTGAGAAGATTTTTGGGCCTATGTAGCTATTATAGGAGGTTTGTGAAAGGTTTCTCATAACTTGCAGCCACGCTTACCAACATGACAAAGAAAGGAGTCTTTTCTTGGAGTCCTATAACACAGCAAGTTTTTGATAAGCTTAAGGAGGTGGGTGATCCCACAATATTGGTTTACAATTTTTGGCCAAACTAGACACTAAATTGATTTTTTCTAACTAAATTTTCACTTTCGGGCACCTATAGCAGCTAAATCATGAGGAATTTGAAGATGATGCAAACTAGTGATTTGTGACATTTTATCTATAGATTCTAAAAAAAAAATTCAAAAATTTTGGAATTAGATTGCACTTGTTTTTCCATCTCCTTCGAAAACTAATTTTTTTCAGTAAACACCATTTTTAAGGAGTGATGTTTACTGTATACAACATAACTTTTTTTCCATGAAGGAT
>VDFB02392915.1:0-23472 GCA_007258455.2 Sequoia sempervirens | reverse complement strand
TATCTCTCTTCCACTCCCTCCCTCCCTCTCTTTCACCGACTCCCTCTATCTCTCTCCCCTCCACCCTTAACCCTAAACCCTAAACCCATAAACCCTCTACCCTTTACTCTCTCTCTCTTAAGTCTCTCCCTCCTACCCCCTCTCCCTCTCTCAAGTCTCTCTCTCACTCACTCACTCCCTATATATCTATCCCTCTACCCTTAACCCTTAAACCCTATACCCTCTCTCTCTCTCTCTCTCTCTCCTAATGATAATGAAAGTTTTCAAGGTGAAAATATTGGAATTGAAGATGTTAAACATGATATTGAAATTGGGAATGAAATTATTCAAATTGATATTGAAAATGTTCAAGGTGAAAATGTTGGAATTGAAGATGTTGAACATAATATTGAACCAAGTGTAAATTATTTTTCACCATATTACATGAGAAATGAAGAACCTTGTGTGGAAGAAAGACATATTCCAAATTCAAGACCTTCAAGAACCCCTAAATGGTTACTTGAAATTGATGAGAACATTATAAAAAAAATTGAAGGAAAGAGGTCAACGCGAACTATTCGGTTTGGGCTGAAAGACTTTTCAACCAGTATTTTAGTGATAAGACATTGACCGAGCAATGCCAACTTTTTGTACAATTGCTAAAGATGCAAAAGATGAGACCTTTTCCAGCCAAATTGAAGATTCGTGTGAACAAGAAGACTGAGAAAAAATTCTATTATTGTCAAAAATATTTTTAATGCTCTCAAGTCTATTAGAAAAAATAACAAGGAAAAAGATAAGAGAGTTGCTCGGAGATTCATTACTACTGCCCTAGTAAGCCATCAATTGAAAAAGGCTTGCTTTATGAGACAAAATTGTATTGATTTTGACATAAATCATAAAACTTTGGATAGAGCACTTGCAAGAAGAGAAAGAATAGATGATCCTCTTCAAAATGATACATGGTTTTTTTTCTGAGAGGCTTCCATGTGTTGATAAGAAGCTAACCGATAATGTAAAGCAGGTAATTCAGCAATTTTGGCATGATAACTCTAGAGTATCACCCAATGCAAAGGATGTTTTAAATTTAAGAATTGGCAATCGAGACCGTACACTGCATCCTAAAAATTTCTTGGAATCAATCCAAACAATGTTCAAAAAATGTATTGAAACACATCCAAATATGGAAATATCGCAAAGGAATTTTGAAGGTTTGAAGCCATTTTATTGTGTGCCTCTTAAGATTCGTAATACTTGTTGTTGCAAATACCATGTGGAGTTTTCAATGTACCATGAACTATTATGCTATATTCGTTTTACTTTGCATACTAATGAAATGTTGCAGGAGTGTGGTGCAATGCATCTTCCGAAATCATCAAGGGACTTGCTAGATCTATTTTTATGTTCTAGAGATGATGGTTGCTTTTTCTATAGAAATGATTGTTTAAATGCGAAGTGCTCACAATGTGGTGGCTTTTCAAATTTTGTTCAATGTTTTCATGAGGGTTCTGAACATGAATTTGGAAAGAATATTGTTGAGAAAAAGAGATATGAGATAGTCAAATATACTTTGCAGAGTGGAGGTGGAGGTTCTAGATGCGAGTTGGTTACAAAAGAATGCAGTGTTGTTGATTTTATTTCAGATTTTAAGGACAATCTTTTCTACAAGTATGCAAGGCATAGTCATAGGTCTCAATGGTTGGATCAACAATTCAGGATGTGTAAGGACTCTTTTCCGATTAGCACTATTATATCAGTGGTTGATTTTGCAGAAAACTGCACATTGCAACCACAAAATGAGGTACAATCTCAGTATTACAATTTCATTCAAATTGTTATTTTTTTCCACATAACGTTTAGACATGCACCTTATATTATAGAGGAGGATCAAAATATAATCAGAGAGTATCATTTTTATATGAGTGATGATAGATCTCACTCGTCCGAGTATGTCCAACATTGTTTCCAAAAAAAAATTGAGTTCTTGTAGGAGCATGATATAGCATTGGGTCGACATCTCATTTGGTCAGATAACTACACAAGTCAATTCAAGAATGCTTGTATGTTTTATTGGTTGAGTAGAATGCATGTAGAGAGGGGTGTACCTCATATTTGGAGTTTTTTGAAGTTGGGCATGGGAAAGGGGAGCATTATGGAGCAAGTGCATGTGTAAAGAGAGCTCTAGTTAAGGAGAAATTGAAGATTTCAGGAGCAAAATTCAGTGATGCATGTTCTATTGTTGATTGGTGTAGTTCAGCATTGTCACAAGGAGGGAAACTTGATTCAACAATGCACAGATTCTTTTGGTTGGTTGAGGAGGGTACAGTGGGAGGCAGATTGGATTGTCATATCAATCAAAGATTATTCAAAGATGCATTCATTTCAAAGCTCAGATGCAAGCACATGGACCATTTGGACATGAGAGTGAGCTTGTTTTTGTCAAAGTTGTATTCAGTGGGAGTGGGATCAATGTGAGTCAAGTAAGTGGGTGGATACATGGGTTCCATAGTATCCAACTCCTTTATCTCAAACTATATCCATGACAAATGACACAATGGAAAGTTCAATTGATTACAACTAGCTTTCGGATCTACTACAGCCAGGACATGTTTTTTTAGTTGTTGCACCACAGAGGAATGAAGAGAGATCAAACTATTGGTTGGCTTGATCTGTGCGGATAAAGCACAAGCTAACACAACCGATGGAAGATGATGATGGGCTCGTGTATCCTATAGGTTCAGTTGTGGTTGCAGGAACTTTGTTGCGAACATACATGATTAGAAAGAATGGAATACCTGCATTTGAAGACTACGAGAAACACAAAACCATTCTCATGTATTCACACCTTGTTATAGCAACAAATGTTAATTTGTTGAAGCATCATGCCAAACCAAAGACAAAACAACTATGGACACTTAGTAATGTTGATTATGAAGCAATATTGGATACTCTTAAGCAAAGAGATGACCCTTTAAGCACACTTGAATAGCATATTCAAGAATGGAAGGTACAATGGTTAGGTTCATTATACTTAAGTTCATTAGTGTTCTTTATTTAATACTATTATTTTGTATACTATTGCAATACAAGTGTCTTTAATAGTGATATTTTGTATGTACTTTTGTGATATTTTTGGCACGATTGATCATGGACCTGTTGCAACAATAGCCAGGTCTGATCCTTTCAAAGAGGTATGCGACATATTACAATAATATAGATAGGTTATTCTAAGCGTCTTTTATAGTTTGTATTACCATCTCATCATCAATTAGGTCATTTAGAATAATATAGATTGGTTATTCTAAGCATCTTTTATAGTTTGCATTACCAATTCATCATCATTCAGGTTTTTTAGATTAATATAGATTTGTTAGTCTAAGCATCTTTTCTATTGTGACAATATAGATTTATCATTTGACAAATTTTGTGATATTTTTGGCACGATTGATCATGGACATGCTGCAACAATAGCCAGCTCTAATTCTTTCAGAGAGGTATGTGATAGATTACAATAATATAGATTGGTTATTCTAAGCATCTTTTATAGTTTGCATTACCATCTCATCATCAATTAGGTCATTTAGAATAATATAGATTGGTTATTCTAAGCATCTTTTATAGTTTGCATTACCAATTCATCATCATTCGGGTTGTTTAGATTAATATAGATATGGTAGTTTAAGCATCTTTTCTATTGTGACAATATAGATTTATCATTTGACAACTTTTGTGATATTTTTGGCATGATTGATCATGGACCTGTTGCAACAATAGCCAGTTTTGATCCTTTCGGAGAGGTATGCCACAGATTACAATAATATAGATTGATTATTCTAAGCATCTTTTATAGCTTACATTACCATCTCATCATCAATTAGGTCATTTAGAATAATATAGATTGGTTATTCTAAGCATCTTTTATAGTTTTCATTACCAACTCATCATCATTCAAGTTGTTTAGATTAATATAGATTTGTTAGTCTAAGCATTTTTCTATTGTGACAATATAGATTTATCATTTGATAACTTTTACGATATTCCTGGCATGATTGATCATGGACTTGTTGCAACAATAGGTAGCTTTGATCCTTTCAAAGAGGTATGCGACAGATTACAATAATATAGATTAGTTATTCTAAGCGTCTTTTATTCTAAGCATCTTTTCTATTGTATGTCGTTTAACTGCTACCTTGATGGTTTGTACCGATGCTTGTCACTCTAGAACGTCAACATACTACTCTTGTGGAAGACTGTGCCCTGAATGCCTCCAATAGGAAAATTTTGTAAAATTTGAATTTTCAAATGTGAAACAATGTAAAAAGGTCATAACTGTGTATGGGTATAATCTATATCCAGTGATGTTTTTTGAAATATGGGTCAAATGTCTGGCATTGTATAAAGGGTATGTTTAAAATGTAAAGGGGTCTTTATTTTGGAAACTCGTAGGTTGAAATAGTCATACATGCGTATGCTTTGTTATTGTTATTGGGACAATTTTGTAAGAGATTTTTGTACTTCATCGAGCTACAATCGGAGGTTTTCTTCCTGATTTTTTCATGTCGGTATGCTCGTTTGAACTAGGTTTTGTAATATCTCCTATTTATATATAATAAATTATAGTGGCTTGCCACTTTTTCCAAAAAAAAATGTAAAAAGGTCATGTGAAGGTCATTTCCAATGCAATTGAGTCTTTGATCTAGCAAAGTGGAAACAAGGTATTTAGGTGTGCATGGTGTTCAATTTGATTGGGTAAGATTTTTTTGATGCACGAACTTGGTGGCTTTAAACAACACAATTACAATTAAAGATGATTCAAACTCCAATTTGATCCTCAAACCCAAACTTGGGTGCAACTTCACTAAAATAGGCCCATTTTACAAAGAGACTCATATTTAAACACTTCCCAAACCTAAAATTTTGATGTGGAAGCATTAAACATCCTACCAAACTACCAAAACCATAATTTTTTTTGTGAGATACGCTTTCTAAACCTCTATTTCAACAAACCCTCATTTTTAGCAACTTTCATGAGGTTTTTAAGGAAATCAATGTTTCCAACCTTGCCACACCCTATAAATTCATCAAACATGTCTATTAGGACCTGCACAAGCTTGATCCAACCTTAAATCTTGTTTCCCCCATGTTTCATTGACATTAGCATGTTGTAACCATCATTTTTCACCTAATTTCACTCAATTTTGTCATGCATGGCAACTCACCAACTCAACTACAAACATTTCCAGCTCTTTAAACCCACATAGTCACCTTATACAATCCTAATAACATCTACCATGTCCATACCATCGAGCTACAGATTGTACAATAGATGGTATGGCCTTTTAGCACTTTGAACTCTTAAGGGAAATCGTTAGTCCAATTTAGCTCAAAGTGATTCAGCGTATTTTGGTGCAAAAGAAGACCATCCCTAGCATAAATATACCCATTTGGAAGTGTTGGGACAGTCTTTTTGGTCGTACAAGTTGTAGAATGAAAGTTGCACCACTTTGCAACTTTACACTGCTTGTATCTGACAACTTTTCCCTCAACTGAAAACTCATCACCACGAGAAAACGCCTCTAAGATAGCAAAAATCG
Organism: Sequoia sempervirens; assembly: GCA_007258455.2. Classification (NCBI taxonomy): domain Eukaryota; kingdom Viridiplantae; phylum Streptophyta; class Pinopsida; order Cupressales; family Cupressaceae; genus Sequoia; species Sequoia sempervirens. The sequence continues at coordinate 17,899 of VDFB02392915.1, read as the reverse complement.
AGAGAGGTTATTGTAGATGGTCTCAACATGATCCCATAGCCTCAGATGGAGATTCTATAAGCGTCACGGTTTCTGATAAATAGCCCTTCAAATATTATTATCTTTTAGCACTTTGGACTCTTAAGGGAAATCACTGGTCCAATGTAGCTTGGAGTAATTCAGTGTATTTGGGTGCAAAAGAGAACCATCCCTAGTGTAAATGTACCCATCCAGACGTATTGGAACAATCTGTTTGGTCATACAAGTTGCAGAATGAAAGTTGCACCACTTTGCAACTTTACACTACTTGCATTTGGCAACTTTTCCCTCAACTGAAAACTCGTCACCACGGGAAAACGTCTCCGAGATAGAAAAAACTGAGAGAGGTTATTGTAGATGGTCCCAACACGATCCCATAGCCTCAGACGAAGAATCTGTAAGCATCACAGTTTCCGAGAACTAGCCCTTCAAAGATTGTTGCATTTTAGCACTTTGGACTCTTAAGGGAAATCGTCAGTCCAATGTAACTCGGAGTGATTCGGCGTATTTGGGTGAAAAAGGGAACATCCCTAGTGTAAACGTACCCATTCGGACGTGTTGGAATAGTCTGTTTGGTCGTACAAGTTGTAGAATGAAAGTTGCACCACTTTGCAACTTTACACTGCTTGCATTTGGCAACTTTTTCCTCAACTGAAAACTCATCACCACGGGAAAATGCCTCTGAGATAGAAAAAATTGAGAGAGGTTATTGTAGATGGTCCCAACACGATCCTATAACCTTAGACATAGAATTTGTAAACATCACGGTTCCTGAGAAATAGCCCTTCAAAGATTGTTGTCTTTTAGCACTTTTGACTATTAAGGGAAATCATCGGTCCAATGTAGCTTAGAGCGATTTGGCATATTTGGGTGCAAAAGCGGACCATCCCTGGCATAAAGGTACCCATCTGAATGTGTTGGAATAGTCTTTTTGGTCGTACGAGTTGCAGAATGAAAGTTGCACCACTTTGCAACTTTACACTGCTTGTATCTGATAACTTTTCCCTCAACTAAAAACTCATCACCACAGGAAAACGCCTCCAAGATAGCAAAAGTTGAGAGAGGTTATTGTAGATGGTATCAACACAATCTCATAGCCTCATACGGAGAATCTGTAAGCATCACGGTTTCCAAGAAATAGTCCTTCAAAGATTGTTGTCTTTTAGCACTTTGGACTCTTAAGGGAAATCGTCAGTCCAATGTAGCTCGGAGTGATTCGGTGTATTTGGGTGCAAAAGAGGACCATACTTAGCGTAAAAATATCCATCTAGACCTGTTGGAATAGTTTGTTTGGTTGTATGAGTTGCAGAATGAAAGTTGCACCACTTTGCAACTTTACACTGCTTGCATCTGACAACTTTTCCCTCAACTAAAAAACTCGTCACCATGGGAAAACACCTTCGAGATAGCAAAAACTGAGAGAGGTTATTATAGAGGGGGCCAACACTATCTCATAGCCTCAGATAAAAAAAAATTAGGCATCACGGTTTCTGAGTAACAGTCTGTCAAAGATTGTTGCCCTTTTGTACTTTGGACTCTTAAGGGATTTTGTTGATTGAACATAGCTCGGATTGCTTCAGCCTATTTGGGTGCGAAAGGGGACCATACCTAACCTAAACGTACCCATCCAGATGTGATGGAATAGTCGGTTTTGTCATACAAGTTGTAGAACAAGATTTATTTATGCCCTTACAAGTAGTTTTCAGCGTCCAACCGAACTCCAACACTGATTTTCATGCAAAAAAAAGTCATGAGACCATAGCTTGTTGCTTTCTTTTTAATGGAAACTGGTGGGTAGCAGAGTTAACTTCTTCACAAACTTGGTTTGAAGTAATTTCATTCATTTTTTGTGCATTTAAGAGGTATTTTACTAGAGGTCGGTTTGTGAGCCATGTTCCAAGGGTTTGAGTGCATTTAAAATGGACTTTTAATCCTTCCACCCACTGTATGATGCTATAACTTGGTGGATAGGTTTAGTTAGGATAGATAAACATTTTTTCATTGTTTCTTGTGCATGGGAGGTCAACATTATGATTTTTGGTGATGCCCTAGATGGTATTTGGGGTGTTTTTGCATGAAAAAGTGAGGTTAGAGAGGGTAAAAGTGGGAATTGTTTGAGGGAAGTCACTTTTTTTGTTCTTTTAAGCTTGTGCAGGGTTATTCAAGGGTGTTGGATTTTGTGGTAAAGTCTAGGGAATTCTGCAAGTAGGTTTTTCAATAAACCCTTGCTAAATTTGAGCAATTTGAGGGTTTTGTGGAATAGGGTCTTAGAGGGAAAGTTCCAGAGGATAAATGGGAAATTTTGAGTTTTTTTAATCTGTTGAGTGCTGCCCCAACAAGTTTTAGGGTTTGTGAAGTGTTCCAAGGGTGGTTGCTTTGGAAATTTGGCCTATTTGGCTAGGTTAAGCAGCGTAGTTTGCATGATTTGTGAAAGTTGTTCCAAACGATTCCTATGTGAGTTGGAAGTATGTTGAAGGGGACTAAAATGGGTATCTAGAATGATGATTAGTTGCAGGAGTTGTTAAAGAGATCTGAGAGTTAAGTTGGAAAAGGTGTTTAGGAATCCCTTGTATTGTGAAAGTGAGTGGTTTGCCATCCTTGGTTGCATCAAGTAACCATCAACTAGTCCTTTGTTTCCAAGGTTATCCTACACCATTTTCCAAGCATCCATATAGCTTGTTTAAAAGCACCTAGTTTAGGCTTTTAGCCATAGCAGCAAGGCAGTGAGCTGTTTGATAAAATGCTTTGGTAGACGTACAAAAAATGTGGTAGCATATACAAGGCAGTGAACTGTTTGAAAAAATCCCTCAAAAAAAGGTGGTTTCATGGTGATGGAATGCCATGACAATCTATAGCAATTTTCTTGTCATGGCATTCCATCACCATGAGACCACATTTCTTTGAGGCATTTTCTTTAAACAGTTCATTGCTTTATCTATATTATTGCTTACTATTATGCTTTTTTAGATTCTTTCCAAGCATCCATGGCTTGTTCAAAAGCACTTGTTTAAGGATTTTAGTCATAGCAGCAAGGCAATTAAATGTTTGATAGAATGCTTTGATAGACATGTATGAAAAATGTGGTAGCATAGATAAGGCAATGAATTGTTTGAAAAAATGCCTCAATGAAATGAGGTCTCATGGTGATGGAATGTCATGACAATCAACAAGGCAGTCAACTATTTGAAAAAATACCTCAAAAAAATGAGGTCTCATGGTGATGGAATGTCATGAGAATCAAAATTGCTTTTGATTGTCATGGCATTCCATCACCATGAGACCTCATTTCTTTGAGGCATTTTTTCAAATAGTTCATTGCCTTGTCTATGATATTGCTTACTATTATGCTTTGATAGAATTTTTCCAAGCATCCATAGCTTGTTTGAAAGCACTTGTTTTAGGCTTTTAGCCATAGCAGCGAGCCAGTGAATTGTTTGATAAAAAACTCTGGTAGACATGTATGAAAAATGTGGTAACATAGACAAGGCAGTGGACTATTTGAAAAAAAGCCTCGAAGAAATGTGGTCTCATAGAATTCCATGACAAGCAAATGCAATTGACAACTGCTCCTAGTTATTAGTTATGTAATGTGAAGTAATTCCATAACTGCTTAGGTTGACTTTGTAAAAACTATATTGTAATTGAAATGTTTTTATCTATCAGCATCTAGTTGTTAGTTATGCAATGTGAAATAATGCTTTGAGTTTGAAAGATGTGCAATGCAATGTAATTAGCCATATGAATATAAACTACATAATATAACCATTCTTTTTTATGCTATTGTACATTGATATTTAACCATTGCTCAAGATTAAGTTTTCAAAGAGTTTATTCATGCACATGAGGAACAAATTAAATTTCAATTGTCAACTTCTATATATCAAATTATCCAATAATCAAGTCTATGTCCATATACAAAAATGGAATCGACTCCAACTCAAACAAAGTTTTACAAAATGTGGCATATGCCATCTCGATATCTATTCAAAATTTACATGCCAAAATGTCTATCTCATCCTAAACTATTGGTGGATCATCAAAATGGAGCCTCTTTGAAGCACTCTTTGGCTCTGAAGGTAGCTGCACAAGAAAAATTCAAACCGCAATTGAGATTAGTTATACTATATAATTTAAAATTGAATAATTAACATCAAAATCAATATACATTGAATTTTAATTGAACTCTAAAATTGAAATATTGATTACCTGAAATATACGTCTCTTCAAAGGGTCAGGAGTCCTAGAATATGCTCCTCTCAAAGAACCAACCAAACCAACTTTTGAAATGTCAATCTATATATGTAAACAAAAACATAAAATTGATCCCAATTAGCATACGATTGTCGGTAATAGGAACATATTTACCAAACACAATAAAATAAACACATACCTCTTTAGGCTGATCTTTTTCTTTATCTCCTTGAGGTGTTTCAACACCTACTCCTTGAGGTGTTCCAATACCTACTCCTTCAGGCGTTGTGACACTTGTCAACAACAATGTATAGCTCATAACCGCCTATACATAAAAATGACAAGTACATATGAAACTACCAGTCTATGTCGATGTATGTATAATCAGTATAAAACCTTAAAAATCTTAATTCAATCGAATTTGAGTTCAATTACCTTCCCCTTATCTAACATTGTGCCTCCATAGTTTGGACAAGGCTACACCTCGCTCGCACTAGGTATTTCCTACAAGAGGAAAATAAGATAAACATATAAGTTATTATATAATTTCATTAATGACAAGCAAGTATATAAAAAAAAAATGTAAACGAGTGAATGCAAAAATATATATTGTGTGCATGTCAAGGCAAAATGAAATGGCCCTAAGGGTGCTATCAGTCACCTGTGTGAGCTCCTCCTCAGACATCAACTGTTAAATAGACCATGTAAATTAATATTAGTACTTGATACTATCTCTTATTAATATTCATTTAAAAAAAATGCAATTTATGAATTTACAACTTAAATCTTACCTATGTCACTATTCCAACATCCCCCTCTCTAGCAAGAGAGGACTCTGTAGGGTGCACTCCACTCCCCTGCATCTGATCTCTTATAATGTCCACATCATGGAGGTCATAATCAGAAGTGTCCAAGGGATGCTCAGCGGGCTGTACAAGAGGACCCAAACATATATGGTGGCACATAGTGCAAATATGTGGCACACAAATATGTGGACCTGAAGAGGATGATGCAACAACACTCGATCCATTTCCAACATCACTAGAATGTGGCTGAGCTACTGTAGAAGTATGTGAAACCTAAAGACCACTAAAAGAGTGAATAGCCTAAATAGTCTGTGTGGCTGCATCCTCAATAATATATAGATGATGTATTGGAGGTTGCAGAGGAAGGGGAGGAGGGGGAACATATGGGCACTGGACTACTCTAATTGCCCCTGGTCTATCCTGGGGCATACCTCCACCGATGCCCTAGAAGGGTTTAATGTCAAAGTAATTGACATGATGCCCTAACACAAACTCAGCGTATAATTTTTTAATAAAGTAAAATGGTATATCACTATTGTTGTTGGGTGGTTTATCAAAAACCATACACCAACGATCCCAAAAGTTATCTACAATGTCCTTATTCGTGCAACATTTTATAGAAAGTGTTGGTTTATTAACATTAACTGGAAAATCGGTGCGGGGGTTAACAAATAAAGAGGTTATTTGGGATTTTGTTATTTGGAGATCTTTCACATCATCGTAAGATAATCCACATGAGTAATATTCCCTCATGGTTTCTTGCCACGAAAGAAAGGCATTATGTTGGGTGGAGAGGGTTTCTATATTTTTAATTATTTCTTGCAATGTGTTTGTCATCTGGGATAATCGAGGGATTATCTTATAAACATCAAAAATGCCCCTCAATTGCTCCAATTTTTCACCAATTAAGTCTTCAATTGATGGCCATGGATGTGGTGGAGTGTTTGGCACTTGTGCATTTTCATTCTCAGCCATAATACCTAATTAAAGTTAAAAACTAATTAATCTAATTGAAATTACACAATATAAATGAAATTATTGTAAAAAACCCCTAGTTTTTAATAAAAATCCAAAAAAAAACCCTACTTTTTAACAAAAATCCATAACAAACTCTAGTTTTTAATAAAAATTCATAAACAACACTAGTTTTTAATAAAAATTCATAAAAAATATTAGTTTAAATAATAAAAATCCATTGTAAACTCTAGTTTTTAATAAAAATCAATAAAAAACCCTACTTTTTAATAAAAATCCATAAAAAACTATATAAAATTATACAAAACTAATAGAAAAATTGATTAAAACAAAAATAAAACCAAAAACTTATCCTGGAAATCAGATATCTGATCTGCAAACGTCACTCACTACCCGCACTCAGCTTTAAAATAACTCAAGTGATTTTAAAAGCCCGCTTCAATATCTATTTATACCCGATTCATATCGATATCTGATTCTTGCCTTGGGCATTGCTTTGGAGCAATGTACTGACACCCAAGCTAGAAAAAAGTCAACTCGAGATTTTCGTGTTTTTTGGTCGATGCAAAACGCAACTTTTTTCACATCGCCACTTTTTGGCCCATCATGATCCTACACATACCCATTGTAGGATCACCCAAGTAATGAGTTAATGTCCTGTGTTGGCTATTCCCAATTTCTCACTCCCTTTTGTGTTGTGTGATGCCTCAGGAGAAGGGATTGGAGCAGTTTTGATGCAAAATAGGCACCCTATAGCATATGAGAGCAGGAAGCTTACGGATGTAGAAAAAATTGTCTCCATTTATGACAAAGAGATGTTGGCTATCATGCACGCCCTTGCCAAATTCCAACAATACTTGGTTTGTGGGAAATTTTTGGTGAAGACGGATCATAATAGGCTCAAGTTCTTCCTCAATCAACGTGACTTGAACGATAGGCAACAAAAATTGGTAAGCAAACTTAAAGCTTATGATTTTGATATTGAAAATGTGAAAGGGAAGAATAATGTGGTGGTTGATGCACTCTCTAGGAAGCCATATTTTTTCTCCATGTCTCATATATCTGTTGATTGGAAGGTTGCCATAATAGTTGAGTCTGCCAAAGATTCCCTTGCTATTGACATTGTGGAGGGGAGATTGCTTGATGATAGGTACAAAGTGGTTGAGGACCTCATCCTCTACAAAGAACGAGTGTATCTTGTACCAAATTCCAAGATCAAGGAGAGAATCATAAAAGCTTGTCATGATACACCCCTTGCTAGTCATTTGGTCTTCTACAAGACATATAAGCAAGTAAGGGATTGTTTCTCATGGAAGGATCTAAAGAATGATATATTGCAGCATGTTAGAGAGTGTTTGGTGTGCTAACAAAACAAGACTGAGCATACTTTACCAGCTGGTTTGTTGCAGCCCCTACCCATCCCAAATCCAAAATTGGAAAGCATCTCCATGGATTTCATTACCGGGCTACCAAAGGTACAAGGTAAAAATTGCATTTATGTGATGGTGGATAGACTAACGAAGTATGCTCATTTTCATGCTATTACCTCAAAATTTAAGGCCCGTCAAGTTGTTGATCTATTTTTTAGAGAGATATTTAGACTCCATGGATTGCTAAAAAACATTGTGAGTGACAAGGAAAATAAGTTCATTAGTTTATTTTGGAAAAATCTCTTTCATTTGGCACACACAAAGTTAACTCCAAGCACCAGCTACCACCCCCAGATGGATGGACAAACAGAGATAGTTAACAAATGGATTGAAGGATACCTAAGGAATTATGTGACTGGGAAGGAATTATGTGACTGGGCAGCAATTAGCTTGGGTGAAATAGTTGTATCTAGGGAAGTTCTGCTACAACACCACACACCATATGTCCATCAATATGTCTCATTTTAAAGCACTTTATGGATATGACGCCACTTCTTTCATGGATTTGTTTCTCACAGATAGTAGAGTGTCGGGTGCTAGAGACATGGTGCAACAAAATGTGGATATTATGAAAGCTCTCAAGGAGAACCTATAGCGTGTTCAAAACCAACAAAAAATGTATGCAGATTGCTATAGGAGTGAGAATTTTTTTGAAGTGAATGACATGGTTTACCTTAGATTGCAACCTTATAGACAGTCTTCCCTCAAGGGAAATGGTCCGGAAAAACTAAGGCCAAGATTCTATGGACCTTTTCAGATTGTGAAAAAGATAGGGGAAGTTGCATATGAGCTTGAATTGCCTCAAGGCAGTGAAATCCACAATATTTTCCATGTGTCATGCCTTAAAAGAGCGCTGGGACAACAAGTTGCACCTTCAGTCGAGCTACCCCTTCTTGATGATGAAGGCAAATTGATTTTGGAGTCCGAGATCGTGTTGGATGTGAGGGAGAAAAAGTTGTGGAATAAGGTTATCTTCGAGTACTTGGTGAAATGGAAGAATCTCCCTACCGAAGACGTGACATGGGAGGGTGTGGAGATCTTTGAACACCCCAATGTAAGGTTGCTTAAGGACAAGCAACAATCTGGGGATGGGGATTGTCATGTTCCCAATAATTTGGGCTGATTTTTGGAGGGAAATGAATTAAATAGTGTTTTTAGACACTACTCAATAAATAATAATATATATTTAATAAATAATAAATAATTTTAAATTATTAATAAAATAAACATTTTATTTTGGCCGATTTTTTTTATTGTTGGCGCATTTGAATTTATACTGGGGTGACCGCTTGGAAGGCTCCAAATAATTAATGTTTGAATTTTGATTTCATTCTGGCTGACATCTTGTGTTGGTGTGTTCATGATGTATATATACGGGTTCGCTGGCTGTGCTTGGACATCACGGAATTGGGCATTACGCTATGGGAACTGAGAAGGGACGAATCCCCCTGCAGTTCACATCAGGTTGAGAACGAAAACTCTCTACCTGCATTTCGTGTTTGGATTTTCATTTCCGCCTGCTCTCTAACTCATTACGCGTGTCTCAGATCCTACGAAGAAGTTTGGGAAGGGAGTGATCGCATCTTCTTGTGGCCGAGCTATTGCTCTGGCCCCAAGCCGTCCATATCGTCCTCTCAGTAGCATTCACCGCTGGTCAAAGGAGCATCAAACCAATCTAGAGCTGCCAACACCAAGGACACGACTTAGAAGATATGCATATTGTCGGGATCACATCATTCTCAAGCCCGTAACATATATGCTAGGCACATGGATTGCATAGTTCAATTGCGACTTAGAGTCATCAGAGGACACGTACGCGGGAGTCGGGTTTATCATTTCGAGCCACTGCTATTCACGTGGTCGGGAGTTACAAGCGATCTTCTGAGGATCGATTGGGCACCTGCAATCACAGACTTAGTGGATTCATCCCATATCGACATCAAGCATATCCAGGAAGGTGGTATCAGATTTCAGTCTACGCAGGAGCATTCGATTACCCGAGAGATATCATTGCAGAGCGCACGAGCCATCACGGGCATACAAGATACGAGCGACACTTCACCTGTGCAAGTCACGTAGATTCTTCTCCCGGATCGCAGTGAATTCACGGGTTCCACCAATCATATGCGTCGGGCCCCATACACAGGAAGAGCGAGATCTCTCAGTCGCGTACTGTCATTTCTTTAACGCGTGGACTTGATCTGTTTTGTGAGCATTGTCTTGAACTGAGATTGATACTGTTTACTGCTCTGTTCCTGAATTGCAAACAAGTACTATCTGAATATATATTTGATTACTCTACTGTCCTCACATTTTCCAATTCGAGACATATTTTGCACGTGTTGTCTTGATCATTTAACTACTGCTGTTAGTTGTGTTGAGTAAATATTCTTGGTTTGAGCATCTGTTTTGAGTGAGCATATTACAGATAACGAATTACAAGGGGATTTATCACAAAATATGTTTTTGATATGCAATGACAATGAAAGAAGAAAAACAAATCTCAACATACAAGGATATAAATTATTTCAACATATTCAAACCAAGATATCAAGATATGATTGTTCTCCATCAATTGCATAGATTGTTTAAACAAATGATCAATGGTTTTCACAATTACACAAAGGAGTTGTCAATTTAACATACGAGAAATCAGCAATAATAATTTAGAAACACATTTAGTACATATGGACCAAATTCATCCTTGATTATCTTCATGAAGTTATATAATCTAAAAAACTCTTAGGTACAAAGTGTCAAGCCAAAAATCTTGATAAATCTCTCCAAAAGTTTCCCCTCACCAAATTCCCTTACAATACAAATAGACTTGTATTTTAGGCTTCATTGGATAACCACCTTGTAACTACCTAGTAACTACCTTTACAATTTTGAGAGAAATAAAATAACCTTATTCTAGTTAGAAATCTCAACTTTTTCTTGAAGAAATCTCAATTTCTAAATTTTAGGTACAATAACTCAATAAATAACTTTTACAAAAAACTTGACTTGAAACTCATAATTTTTGAGTTGTGGGTGTTATGTTGAGGCATTTTCCATCTTTGTGTACTCCATTTGTGATACATTTTGAAGACATTATTGGCACCAAGTTTTGCTAAACTTGCCTATAGAGCTTGAATTGGTATACATCTACATCTCAATTCCACCTCTATGACATCAAAAGTCGATTCCTTTGCTTATATTTGATCTTCAATGAATTGTAATTGTATTCATTGTGAATTCAATATTTTTGATTATCTTGACAATATCCTCCCTCACTTATAATTCCATCTACATCAACCTCCTTAAAGGTGAGAATACTTCCCTTCACACAATTAACTCCCGTTTTCTCATCGTAATATTCACATTCTTGAAAAGAAATAACATATTTTCCTACTCCTATGTGATGATCTACTTGGAAGCAAAAACACACTAGAATCGATTTCTTTGCCAACCTCCATATCATAAACTTGACCCGAAACATTCATAATGTGAAATCATCAATACATTAGCCTTGCCAATAGTTAAAATCTTACCTCTTTGTTTCATGGCAATCTCAAACATCACTCTAGAAATTAGATTAACCTCAGAAGTGGAATAAACTTTTGTATTAAAGCCAATGCATTCACCTTTCTCATTTATGTGAAAGCCTTTAGGTTCCTCATCGAAGTAGATACCTTTGGACAAAAAAATATTCAAAGAGTGTTATTTCAAAACATAGATGCATTTTATCAAAAATAGAAAAATCTTTCTTCCTCAAAGAATTAAGCAATGTGTTAAGGAAATCTTCCACATCCTTGGTATCGTTTCAGCTATGCACTTGATTTTTAATTAGGTTTCAATAGTTGTGATAGTAGTTGTTTATATAATGCTCAATATTTTTATTAATATTGGACCAATAGTTGTGACTTTAAAGTTCCTAGTGTTGATGATGACTACCCATAATTAAACAAAATGTATTCTTTTGATCTAAAAAGCAACCAATCATGTGATTCCACATCAGCACTCAATAAAACATACTGTGAATGCACAAGTATTGGTCTCACTTTTTTTTGGGACTTTTTGGACACTTTAACAAAAAAACATGCTGATGTGGCATCATATTTGATGATGTGACCCTGAAACCTTAGTTATAAGCAGAGGACTTACCAAGTAAGCTGCTGTAAAAAAATGGGAGTGATTTGAAATTTTCACGTATCTACTGGGTCCTCTCCCCTAGATTAGAGTTTACATGAAGAAGGTTTCACAGTGGGTACCCTTTCCTTGAAAGAAAAAGTTCACTGGTTGTCACCAGACACGTTACCATTTGCGGAAGTTGGAGTTTCAGAAGAACTTTCAAATTTCAGAATCGTAGCAGGTGAAGAACCATGTGAATGAGAAGACTCCCCCACTGTGCTGCTCTTCTACTCCCCGAAATCAAAGAAATTGTGCTCTTCTCTTAAACTTGTAGTTGTGGAACTTCCAACTCCTCTGCGTGATGAATTTTCACCATCAGTTGAGTTTCTGTAAGCAAACAGGTTAGTTTCTTGTGTTAGAGAATGAGGATCTGCATGTTTCTCCTCTTCTGCATTCAATGACATGTCATAGTCATCCTCTACAATGGGAGTTGCATCTAAATGTAAAAATGTCACTCCAGAAAATACAGTCTGATCTGCTACCTGGAATTCAGACTTCGACTCATTCACCATATTTATTTCATCAGATTCCATCTTGAAATATTCTGAAACCAATTTCTCATTCTCTCTTGCAATCTCCATGTCTGGAAACTCAATGCTACCATTATCAGCAGCTCTCAAATCCTCTGAGCTACGATCGGGCAGCACAACCTCTAAGCTTATAGACGTTGGAAAAACTGCCAAATTGGTGCTATCAAAGGAGTTACCATAATAAAACGACCACAATCCATGGTACTGAAGAGTTAATCTAACAGTTCCATTAGGGGAATGAAATAGGTCAGTGAAGGACAGTACAAAATCTTGAGTCAATTTACCCTTTTCCACCACAGAGGACAACATAACCAAAGCAAACCCTAGCAGCTGATCTTCCAGATAAATTTTTTTTACCTGACTTAACATCCACATTTCACTTTTTAGCACTGCATCGAGCTGAGTGATTTTTATTTGCAAGTTTTGATCAAACTGAGGTAATTTATTTCCACTTTGGCTTCATACCTACTTCGATTTCATCGACACATATAGACCCATTTGGAAGGTCTTCCTATTCTGAAGATATGATCTCCGAGCCAAAGTAAGGCTCGAATCCTGAGAAATTATGCCACTCTGAAAATCATAACTGTGCACATGAATACATACAATAAATTTTGTTGGTACTACTTCAATAAATTATTACAATGAAGGCAATGGTAATTTAGTATTCTCTCAATAAGACTGCCACTTTTAGGAACCAACATTGATGTTGCATTATTCCAGAGATGCAAAGTGAATGATTCATTCAAAATCCTATTGAAAAGCACTCCTTGCACCTCCTCGTCATATTGAGTGTCGGGTGTTGTGAATTAGTTTGAGATATTGTGGAATCTTAAAGGAAAGAATGCCTGGCGGGGTTGTATTTTGAAATCCTTATGCACCCGGTTCTGATCACTTTCTTCGATGGATATTTTTGCTACCCTGGTCAAAAGCTCTGCACCATTGCATGTTAACAAATTATCTCCATATGTTGCAGTGAATTCAGAAAGGCACTCCAGTAGAAAGGGGCTGTGCTTTTCAAAAGCCATCACAGCCCCATGAAGATTAAAATCCATGTGTGAAGGAGATTCTGTGCCTATAGTATTGTTTAGTGAATCAAGCGCCTTGAGGACAACAATGACTGAATCAAGATAAATTCCTCCATATTTTTAAAGTACTGCAAGCCGCAAAAGTTCAGTGTAATGGATATAATAAGAAAAAACCTTTCTCCACTCAAGCCAAACAGAAGCAAATATGTGTGCTGGAATGTTCACCGACAACTCATCCAGGTTTGGCATGATAATAGCAATTCTGTAGTCATATTGCTCTAAATGAAGAGATCCATCATTGTGCAGGATTGGAATGATATATCATGGTTGTATTTGCCTGAATCAAGTCCACCCAACAATCCCACCTTTTCATCAAAGCTTGTGGTTGCATTCATGTCTCCATTAGGAGAAAAGTAAGCCAAATGTGCTGCTCTCACATGTTGCATTGTATCCAAGTTTTTGGTATTGATATTTTTCATCTTTCTCAAATCCCATATGCATGCCTTGCCTATGCACCATATGTGGAAGTGAAACAGTTTGCATGCATTGGCTATGCACCGTCAAAAATGCATATGTGCGGCTGAGGGTTGAGTTGTAATGCTCATAAATGCAATATGAAGATTTTTTGTACCAACCACTTAGATAAAGGAAGTTACGAAAGATCTCTGCCTCTGTTATATGCTCGACTCGCTGGATTTATTCTTAATCATTAGCTTTCCTTTTCACCGAATTCATCCTTTCTTTGCAATCCTCACGCGGTGTGGGAAGGAGTCTTATGCTCAGTGCCATGCAGATAAATCTTTTAAAACTTATTGAAACTATCCATGCGCCCTCCTATGTCTTCACACTTTGTAAGGCGCGGCTAAGGAAAGTCTAAAGAAAAGTCTGCAAAAACAAACTTATGAGATGATTTTTGCAGATCTTCTCCATGATGGGGCGCAACTTTCTTCATTTTCAGTCGATGTTTGCTGGAAAATCCTTTAACCCTGCATTCTATTCCAATATTGGCACTTCATGCTTCTCGATGAGCAACAGGAGAAGAGGCGTGGGGGTTATGAACTTGAAGTTATGAATCAAAACTAATTTTAACCGCCTCTACACGCCAGTCCAATAAAGGAAGAAATGAATATCATGGATGAGTTTCATTCATGCATCTTCACTTGGCTTTTAAAAGCTTTTTTCCTAAAAGTGGAAAAAAATTCACAATCTCATTTTCTAAGTTCAAAATTTGAGTTGTGAATTTTGACAACTCATTTTTGGATCAATGTAGGTTGTGAATTTTCATGACTCATTTTTGGCTTGTAGTGGATTGTGAAAATTCACAGTCTCATTTTCTAATTTATAAATTTAAGTTGTGAAGTTTCACAACTTAATTTTTTATTTTTATTTTTTATTTTTCCACTTTATCTTTTTAATTATTTATTTTATTAAAATAAGTAATCATTAAAACTCGAATATTGAGATTTAAATTGTACCATTACATTTGCACACCTCCTTCGTAATTGAGCATCAACAAAAAGTTATTTCATGATTCAAAAATATTGAATTCAGGGAGATTCGGAAAACCATTGACACATCCACTAAAAGTCAATTTACCTCATGAACCCCCCAACAAATAATTTAGCATAATTTTTTATTGGCTTCATATTTTTGACTAAATTCTTTTCAAATTGTCTAGAACATCGATACAATAAAAACCTAGTAAGAAAAATTTTCCCAACTCTTTTGAAAATACAAATTAATTATTTCTATAATCCTATGCATGAAAAAATGAAGCATTAAAATGTCACAATTTGTGAGCTTTTAAGACTCGAAAACAGGCCACATTGGTTGAAATACCCCTAGAAATATCCCCATTGATGGAATTTTCACCAGCTTATGCCGATTCTAAAATTTAATGGTTTTTATGAATTTCACCAATGCACCCAATTTCAAACTTGAACCAATAAGTTGCTTTATTGAACTAGGTGAAACCAATTTGATATTGGTGAAACACACTTAAATTTCTTTGAAAATGATGTAATACAAACTGACATTGGCCAAAGAAGGAGATTCACAATTTGATCAGGAACGTGATTTACATGGTGAACACCTAAGGAAGACCTAATACATTATTTTGAAAGATTTGAAATTTGAGTGATATTCATCAAAAACCAAGTCAACAAGACCAATAAATTATATGAATAAGATTTTTGGATTCGATTGTGTAGTTGTTTTTTAGCATCAGAATGAAAGAGAGTTGAAGGAGAAATCACGTAGTGTGATTCGAAACGTTGATGCTAAAAAAATAGCTACACAATCGAATCCAGAAATCTTATTCATTTAATCGTGATGGATTGTGGAAACTTGATAACTTTAATTTAAGACCAATAAAGCCAAGTGTTTCAACTTGGGGAGCACTATTTCTTGCCTCATATTAATGACCTTTTCTAATCAAATCAAGGGCTAGTAGTAAATTCCAACGCACGAAAAAAATGAAGCATTAAAATGTCTCAATTTGTGAGCTTTTAAGACTAAAAACATGCCACATTGGTTGAAATACCCCTAGAAATATCCTCATTGTCAAAATTTTCACCAACTTATGTCAATTTTAAAATTTAATTGTTTTTATGAATTTCGCCACTACACTTGATTTCAAACTTGAACCAATAAGTGGCTTTATTGAACTAGGTGAAACCAATTTGATATAGGTGAAACACACTTAAATTTCTTTGAAAATAATGTAATACAAACTAACAATGGCCAAAGAAGGAGATTCACAATTTGATCAAGAACTTGATTTACATGGTGAACACCTAAGGAGGATCTAATACATTATTTTGGAAGATTTGAAATTTGAGCAATATTCATCAATAACTAGGACAACATGATTAATAAAGCCAAGTGTTTCAACTTGAGGAGCACTATTTCTTGCCTCATATTGATGACCTTTTTTAATCAAAGCAAGGGAGCATTAGTAATCCTACACGTTAAAAAATGAAGCATTAAAATGTCTCAATTTGTGAGATTTTAAGACTTGAAAATAGGCCACATTGGTTGAAATACCCCTAGAAATATCCCCATTGATGGAATTTTCATCAGCTTATGTCGATTTTAAATTTTAATTATTTTTTATGAATTTCGTCGCTACACCTGATTTCAGACTTGAACCAATAAATTGTTTTATTGAACAAGGGGCTATCCCACAATAGTGGTTTACAATTTCCTTCACGAAGAAAAATTGCAAAAATGCTCCCAAGAAAAAAATAAGCCAAAACTATGGCAACACAAGCATATCATTAGATGTAACAATAGATTTAGGAAATGAGATCTCAGTGCATACCATTTGAATACACTTATCATCCCCAAATGATATTGTGTCCTCAAAATATGATAAAGTAAGAACACTAGATTATTTTGTTGATATTGGTTCAAAAGGAATTGGCCAAACTAATGCCATTGGCAATGCAAAGTTGTTGCAACTAATAAAGTTCATAAGAAGTTTCAAATCATCAAGTTTTTAAAGAAGTTTAAAATTGTCAAATTCTTTCAACAAGCATTCATCTATTGTTTGTTTTTTCTTCCCATAATAATCACAGTTTATTTTTCATGCATTAGAGACATGATTACAACCAACAAACAACCACAAGATTACCCCTCGCAAATTATTCAATCAAGAATCCCCCAACAATATATGAACTAACATTTTATACTTAGTGCAATTACAAGTGCCACTTGCCAAAAAAAGCAATGTGGACTAGATTTTAGTGCTTATAGATGTCAAATTTGGCCACAAATTCAAAGTACAATTTTGACATAAAATTGATTCAATCTAATCACACCATTGCAAAATAACATGAAAAATTATGCACTTTCAAAAAAATTACACCCAAAAATGTTACCGTAGGAGCAAGAACGGAACCCCGAAAGTTCTTAAAATGAGAATGGCTCAAGAACACCTATGAGAATCTACAATTTTTGGAAGAAAAAAAAATTCAAAATTAAAAACCAATTGCACCATTATGAAGAGCATGAAATCCTATCCCAAATCAAAAAAATGCTTGGAAAAAGGAGATCTTGAGCCTGAGTTGTGAGCATCTAAAGTTGAATTGCAAAATTAAAAAATGCATTGGAGAGGGGGGCAAAATTTTAAAAAGGGCATACTAACGTCAGCAGGGAATATTCGTTGAACCTATCAGATTATGCCTTCCACTAGATATTTTTTCTTTTGTTGGAATATTTTTCTTGAAATTCAATTGAAGAAACCTTTGTTGTGTGATAAAATACATATTTTTTATGTTGACATATTCCTTTTGCAATGTATATGGGAAGAATATGCCCTATCGAAGGGAATACTTTGGTCGAACAAGGTAGGTAGTGGGGCTGCACGAGCGAATGACAAGTCACCAAGTGGCACGCTCTACTGCCACTGGTGGATACCTACACAAGCAAGCACCTGCTAATGCAAGCACGACCTATGAAAATTTAAAAAGAAAAATCCACATAACATATTGCAATGTTTTATATTTTTATTTTTATTTTTATTTTTTTAATCTACAATTATGACAATCATACGAATGGAAAAGGACAATTTTTTCCCTTCAAATGAAATGCTCAAGTTTTAACGATTTGATAATCGATCTTGAAGTTTTTAACTCTTAAACGTGATGGCAAGGTCTATTTTGATCCCAAATACTTCAAAATTGCACCTATCTCTTGGATTTAACAACCACTTTTCAACTTCAAACTCTCATAGGTCCAACCTCAAA
>VDFB02392914.1:0-117158 GCA_007258455.2 Sequoia sempervirens | reverse complement strand
CACTTGATGATACATCCACATTTGATCAGACTTTCCAACTTGAGGCGCACATGATCAGATTCGCTGGCTGTAGCTTCGCCCTGGTTTTGTATGATCACTCTTTGATCAGACAATACATGTTTGCACTTGTGAGAATGGCAAAAACTGACTCTTCTCATTACCATGGATGAATGTTCTTATACAATTTGGAGAGGTCGCACCTCTTCATATCATGAGGTCGGCCACAAATACAATTCATAAGATGAAAGTCAGCCTCAACAGATTTTATTATCAAGATGACTTTGTAAAGAATGTCGGCCTAGATAAATGCATGCCTCTTCACAAGAGGTCGACCTCAAATCATAACAACACATTAAATGACTTCTCATGTCGGCTATACAAGGTGAGGATGAACAATAATAATAACAAATATAATTTGAATAGCTGTCGGCTATCATTCAAATTTATTTTCAAGAAGGAGTTGAGCTGGAAGGAGCTACTGAAGCTGCTATAACATTAACACTCCCTCTCAGCTAGGGAGAGAACTTCCAGCTGCATAATACACATCATCTCCATATGAGGTTCATCTACCACCATTGCCTACAATCAAATATAAAGAGAGAAATATCACCTCAATGTGATATTAACCATCACATGGTTAAGTACTAGTGTTCATCACTTACGTGATGCTGTCACCTCAATGTGACTTTCACCATGGCTCTCCCAGAGGGTGAAACACAAGTACAAGAAGATCATCACGGACTCTCTCACGTGATGTTGTCATGGAGTCACACACATGACATCCACCATGACTCAGCTCAGAGGGTGGAAATGAGGGCTTTCACCTCAAGTTCTTCCATCACAGAAGAAAGTGCAGTAGTAAGTACGAGTGTTCATCACTTGCGTGATGTTGTCACCTCAAGTGACTTTCACCATGACTCTCTCAGAGGGTGAAACACAAGTACAAGATGTGTCATGGAGTCGCACACATGACATCCACCATGACTCTCTCAGAGGGTGGAAACAAGGGCTTTCACCTCACCCTTCCTCATTACGTATGAAAATGTATTAACAAGGATTTCACTCTAACTTCTCTCACAGAGAAGAACTCATTAAGCAAGGGCTCATCGACATCGACTCATACCTGTAAATAAGGCTGATTCTCCACCATACTGCTTGTCTCGAAAGTATACGAACTTTACCCTGGCGAGAGGTTTGGTGAGAATATTTGCCGTCTGCTCATCAGTGCTAATGTACCTCAACTGTACAGCCTTCCGTAGTACCATATCTCTGATATAGTGGTACTTGATCTCAACATGCTTGGATCTGTCATGAAACACAAGATTGGCAGAAAGCTTCACACAACTCTGTTTATCATAATGAATAATAGTGGGCTCCACTGATTGTCCAAACAATCCTGCAAGGAGCTTACGAAGCCACACTGCTTCCCGAGTTGCCATGCAAGCTGCAATGTACTTAGCCTCTGCTGTACTCAATGCTACAGAAGACTGCTTCCTGCTGCACCAGGAGATCACAGCAGAACCCAAACTGAAGCAACAGCCAGAGGTGCTCTTCCGATCTGAGACACAGCCTGCCCAATCAGAATCAGTGAAACCAAGTAACTCCAAGTCTACATCTGAAGTATACCTCAACCCATATCCAACTGTGCCACGCAAGTATCTCAGGATATGCTTAGCTACATCTTCTTCAGGTTCAGCAGACTCCCTCTGAATCTTCAGGCACTTGTATCAACCTTCTGACCTCTTCGTCCAAGATCGCCTGCAACACTTTGACTTAGATAAATGTTTTCCAATGCACACCTTGGTACTGAGGAGAGTTCAGAATAGTCCTCCTCGACCTCATCTCAGATCTCACTATTCTGAATAGGTTTGCGGAGCTACCAATGACAAATCCAGAAGGCAATCTTGAGCAATTATGATCTTCAGCAACTGAAGGGATCCTCTAAGGGTTTAGCACCTAGCCTTTCAATCCAACAATCTTCACTTCTTCTCAGTGATTTACAAGACTCCCTCTTGATCCTTGCTTCAAAGATTGCAAAGAAGACTTCTGGAAGTGAGCTCCCTCTGGCCACCAGCTCAGTCCCAAGGCTGCTTGATTATTTCTTTGGTCGGCATGACTTCCTCACAAGATGCCTCAGGCTTTTCATCATTAAGCAATCTCTCATCACCTTCTAGAACATCGAACTGCAAGCATTTTAGAGAGAGATTACTGACAGTTTATAATTACCCAAATCAAGACTGGAATCATACAAGGTTTACAATCACAAGTTATAACATGAACACATAAGATTTTATGCACAATGTTAGAACATGAATAAATAAATCAACCTAAAAGAGAAATATATCAAAAGATCAAACTAAAGGAATAAAGAAACTTATCTTTATATAATTTTGATATAACTCTTTCTTTCATCTTTTACTCCTCTCGAGAGAGCCAAACTCAGCACAACAAAAAAAAACAATCTGCACAACTACAGATTTCTTGAATGCATTATGCGGTTAGCATGTAGAACCAACTCTCTCCAAGAGTCAAGGCTCTAACACAGTTCATGCATTAGAGAATGATGTCAATGTGATCAACCTATCACAATCGAAAATGCAATTCTCTTTTTCATCTCATAGTCACACTCAGAGATCTACATGATTAGCATGAAACAACTCACAATAGATAATTTGAAGTCTTCAAAGGATCTTTATGCTAGAGATTACAACTCAAGAGAAATCACTAACTCTCTTTTCTAAGATCCAACTAACTGAAGTAACTGTAATTCAAACTAGAAAGGTGATTTCAACAAAACATAGAATACTTATCTTCCTTAATATTCTGATGAATGCAATTATTGAACACGGTATGTTGTTCTTATACTCAGATCAATCCACAGCCTTCATGACTCGAGCACAGACTCATGACAAGGTTAAATTTGAACAAGGCCCATGACTGCTCAAATTTACAATGCACTCCGTTTCCAACTGCAATCCACTAGGTTATGCAACATGCTTACTAGCAATACCCAAATTGTTAGAGATAGATAGGATCATCACTCAAAAGACTTTATCAGATCTGCACAACTGAGATTAACATAAAGGAATATAAACAAAGAGAGGAACCAAATACTTATCTCTATTTGATTGCAGCCTTTTGATTTCAAACATCAACCCTTGGCAGCACAATCTGACATAGTTGAGCTCTTGACTGCTGTTATCACGGAATCTAGCAGCGCTCATTCCACGGATAACCCCCCTACGAAACTTGTCCGTTTCCTAGGATTCGTGAAGTTCAAGTACGCATAACGAAGTGATTTTCAAGCCACCTCGAAATGCGTTCCGAAGTCTCGAATAGTCAATTGAAAGATTCCCCTGATGTTTCCGCTTCGCTACAAGACCTTCTCAAACGAAGCTCCTTCGCTAAGTCTCACTGCTCGTGATTTCTAGCTTAATTGTGAAAAATGCAGCAGCAATCAAAAGTGCGCCTCACCAAGCCAAATTGGTTAAGTTCCGAGTAATGCAAGGGCTTAAAATTTAGCTCTCGCATGAAGTGATTCTTTTTCCAAAATGTAATAGCTCTAAATTTTAGCCTACTACACTTTTTCCTCGACACTTAAACTTTTCCGGCTCGCCAGCTTTCATCTTTTCGCCATTAATCGCAAGCAATTTTCGTGCCTAAATTTATTGCTCGACTTGAGTTAGGTTTTTGATTTTCCTTTTCACTTAAAAGTTTCTTTGTTCGCCATTTTCATTGTTTATGGTCTTTGTTCTTCTTTTCTTCTTGTTGGCGAGTTCTTCTCAAGCTGCAATCACGTGTTTTGGAAATTCAAAGTTCTTCTCTAGCACTTTTCGCGTTTCATCTTTGTAAGTTGTTACCCTTGCTTTCTCTTTATTCTCCAATTTCAATTGCAACTCTATGCAGACAAACACTTTGCAAACCCCGAGCGCCGTTTTCATTCACCATTACATCCGTTTTCCAAAACCATGTTTCAGATGCAGAGGCGCTGAAAAAGTGCGCCCTTGCATTTTGATATATTTTTCTAACACTGAGATGCAGGAGCGCTATTTTTTAGCGCCCCTACATCAAAGTCTGGATTCCCAAAAATGCAGAAGCGCTAAATTTTAGCGCCCTGACATGCTGAATATGTAAAAAATTTCCTAACACTAAAAAATGTAAGGGCGCCAAAATTTAGCGCCCTTGCATCAAAAGTGAAATTTCCAGAATGTAAGGGCGCTGAATTTTGGCGCCCTTACATTTTTTTCAATTTTCTATAATCTTTTCCAGTTGAACTTCAAACTTGCTTGATTTACTCCTGAACTTCTTTCCCTCCATTTTGTGCATCGTTTTGCGTGCCTCGCCATCTGCTCCACGCTTTCCCATCATTGTTGCTCGCTTCACGCTTCCCAATGCTACTTTTTCTGCTAATGCTTGTTGATTCACCATCCTTGCAGTTTCTCTCTAGATCTCGTCAAGTGATTCCGAAGGTGATGTCCTTTGATCGTGGTTCTTCCAAATAAAAAGTTCACGCAGGAGACCAGGAAGAAATATGAAGACTCCGCGCCCAAGCAAAGAAACATGAAGAAGCTTCCTATTCTCCAGTGTTAGACATTTCTGGTGCATCCCATTATGCATCTTGTAAATATTTCTTGACATTTTCGAATGTCATTTTGTAAATTGTAATTACACCAAGTCCAAAGATGTAATATTTTCAAAACAAATTACACTTTGACTTTGGTAAAAGTTAGGTGAGATTTCCTAAAATCGCTCACCTAACTGTCCCTGATTTTCTCAATCTCTTTCCTTCTTTTGCTCATCCCTCTTTCTATATAATGTGAGGGATTTTCATTGTAAAGGATCTTTTAGTCTATTGCAACGAAGTGCTGCCCTTTTGTAAGCAAACTTGTGAAACTTTGCGTTCATATTTTGTGAATGAGATTCAATCAATAAAGAAAAGGATTGCAGCCAGACTTTGCTTGGATTCATACTTTGTAAGTTGATTTGATTTGGTAGTGATTAGTTCGAGGAACTGAAAGACTCTAAGTGGTTGATGTAAACTTTGTGTTACATCTATTATTTAGATTGCATTGTTATTTGTTTATCATTGGTTGAGTGATCTATAAGACTTTGCTTATAATCATTTATACTCTTGCATGTTCTTGTTGGATAATCTATAAGACTTTGTGCTTATAATTATTCATTCTCTTGGATACTTTGTCGAAGGATCTACAAGACTTTGTGCTTGTAATCGTTCGTGCTATTGATACTTCTTGTTGGATGATCTACAAGACTTTGTGCTTGTAATCGTTCATGTCGTTCAAGAATTGTTTTAAGGCCTAAGAAGACTTTGTGCTTCTAATGTAGCAAAAAGCTACGCCTACAAAGATCCAACACTCCGATAAAGCTACTAACGACTTTGTGCCTTTCGTGAGCTTCCCTTTTAATTTATTTGTTTGTTATTAATCACTGTATCTCTACCGGGCTTGACGAAAGATAGAGATATTGGCATTTATTGCTAGTTGTCTGCTTCAGCTTATCAAGAATTTAACTTCCAACACGTGAAGCATTGTAAACATCTTCTCTCTCAAAAAGAGAGAAGGATGAATGTAACACACCCCCACTCCTGAATTTCGTGTACATTGTGTAATTACTTTTTGTGATTTACTATTGTTTCTCTTAGCAGTAAGAAGGGCGCCTCCCCTTTCCGAGAGGAGAGATTCATATCTCACATAGCTGTGGCTGAAGTCCAAGTTGTGTAATCTGTCGAGAGTTGATTACATAATTTTCACCCAACAGACTGCAAGGTTGTGAAGACCATTGAAGTCCATTCCAGATAATGACATCATAGAATTCTCTCAGAATACATGACTACTTCAGAACCTTCCATAATCATGTGCTTTTAGATAACAGATCCCGGAAGGTGAGATCACCGCATCATATAACTCTCTGATCTCAGATTGCTAGCAATATGACTCAAGTAAACTCATGAAGAGAGCATGCGCTAGATCTGACTTCGAATTGCTTTTCAAGATCTGATCGGGTCTTTCCATAAACCTGGCTCTGATACCATGTTGAAATTTATGATCAGATGTAAATGCACAGAAGATTAATTCAAAATCAGACAAAATAACACAGCATATACCCTGGGAAAACCCTCCTCTTGAGGGAGAAAAAACCCAGCAACAAAGATCTCTCTTATATTTGATGCAATAGTGGCAATAATTCACTTTACAATGAGGCCGAACACAAGGCCAATATCCAGCATCTACTCTAGATGCAATAACAGATGATAATCTGCTCTTCCTTGTAATCTAAATCTGCACTTAGAGAGATTCGCAATCTGCTCTTGAATGAATTCGCACTTGAATGAAGGAATAAATCGATCTTGCTTGATCTTGCCTCAGCTCGCCTTTATGCTCGGATTGTCTTCCCCAAGACTTCATCACTGCACTATGTTCGCTCTGTATTGAGGTACTCTGAGAGATGTTCGCCCTTCACTGTGGTATATTCGCACTTAAGCATTCACACTTGATGATACATCCGCATTTGATCAGACTTTCCAACTTGAAGCGCACATGATCAGATTCGCTAGCTGTAGCTTCGCCCTGTTTTTGTATGATCACTCTTTGATCAGACAATACATATTCGCACTTGTGAGAATGGCCAAACTGCCTCAGCTCATTACCATGGACGAATGTTCTTATATACAATTTGGAGAGGTCGCACCTCTTCATATCATGAGGTCGGCCACAAATACAATTCATAAGATAAAAGTCGGCCTCAACAGATTTTATTATCAAGATGACTTTGTATCTTCTTATGTCGGCCATAGTCAAACATAAAGAATGTCGGCCTAGATAAATGCATGCCTCTTCACAAGAGGTCGGCCTCAAATCATAACAACACATTAAATGACTTCTCATGTCGGCTATACAAGGTGAGGATGAACAATAATAATAACAATGAATATAATTTGAATAGCCGACGGCTATCATTCAATTATATTTTCACGAAGGAGCTGAGCTGGAAGGAGCTACCGACGCTGCTATATCATTAACAGAGAGAGTACAATTAGCAGGTATCTAGCGCTCCTTGGGAGCCTTGGATCAGATTGTATAGAAGATCAATCTTTATGAGATCATGGAATATGGAATAGGAAGTATTACTAACAGATCAGGACACTGCCAGGAGGGCCAGTTGATCAATGCTATGGACTGCACAATAATAAAGAATATTAGATACATAGCCAGGAGAAAATACGCATATTCTAAGAGAGGCATATTCAGAAGCAGCCAACCAGGAAGGACACTTATCCACTCCACAAATCGGTTGCCGGTAATCAGATAATAAGATCAGAACAATATACATATTAAAATTTTCTTTCTATGTTCTTAGGACACTTACCATTGCAGACTATACATCATATTTCATAGTGGGCAAGCTCGTTCTTATCGGCAAATCCTTAGCATATTATACAAATATATAATTCGATAATCAAGACAATATTAGCCATTGAAGACAACTCTTAACAGGATTAAGAACTTACCATCAAAAGTTATTGATTTTAATCTATTTGATTATCTAAATTTAAAAGACTATAGATAAATCCAGAAGGGGACATTACAATCATACATGATTATCTAAATTTAAATGTTATCTTTGATAACTATTTTAGTAGATTTATAAAAGAGTAAATGGAGTGTTAAATATTTTTCCGTTAGATAATAAAGACCTGCTAGTACAAAAAAAGAGAGCAACTATTTGAGCCTCAATTTTAGCTACTATTATTCAAGTAAATTTTCTTTTATTTTGTGTATAAGTGGATGATGGAGTTAAACACATTGATGGATGTTGAGTTGAGAATTTGAGAGATTATAGGTACAGGTTTCAATGGAAAATCAAAGTACAAGAAACATTCCCTTTCAATGGGACAATTGCTGTTGAAATCTATTTGGATCATCAATGAGAAAATATATGAGGTCTACTTTGGGAGGGATTAAGATAAGCCCACAAGACTAGGGCATGAATCCTCTCAAGGCATGTATTAGTTTATGTGGTACCTATTTAACATGCATGAATTCTACATTGTATATGTCTAAAGCATTCATGTACTGCTATTGCACTCCTTGTATATGACGATCCTAAATGGAATGTAGTTCCCTAACATGCGCAAGACATGCATTTGAGCAATGAGTTTCCCCAATTAACAAAGCATTCAGCCTGCAAAATATATAGGAAATTTAAATATAACCAAAACAATCCTTCATTTTGATATAAAAATATTGCTACAGTTCAGTTTTTTCAGCACTACAAAATGATTTTTATCTTTCCAATAGGAACCGTTTTGCTTCTAGGTCCACAATGTCTATATATTGTTATGTATACAGTTATGCTTCAGACTTTATTATACAATTGTTACTACCCTACCCACTTGTCATTAAAACTTGATGGCCAATGTCAAATTGAAGCTCGAAATTGTCACACTTTGTTAGCATCTGAAAAAGAAAATTTGTCCCAACCTAACCTTGATAATCTAAACAACCACCTTGGTATTATTGTTGACAATTGAAATGTTAAAATTCTTTTGAATAGTCAGGATCACAAGAATTCCAAGAAAACAAACCTCTTTAGGTTGATATCAAGCCAATAGAGTTTTGTTTTAGTTTAGTCTGACTTTCAATATTTACTTTTGGCAAGTACTCTTATAAGGTTCAGATATATTAAAAAAATAAGATAAAAGCCTTACTTAGTATTTATGATATTGTCTACTATTTCCCACTAAATTGTGTCTTTGGATTTATATACATGAAAAGCATTACTACGAGCGTAAGGCAAATGATAGTAGTGTGGAATCCCACTAAATTGTGTCTTTGGATTTATATACATGAAAAACATTACTACGAGCGTAAGGCAAATGATAGTAGTGTGGAATAGAGAGAAAAAAACAGCATATTAACTAGTGTGGAATTTGGATTTTTTCATGATTTTTAGATGATTTAAACCCTTAAAAATCGTTGAACATCGTTGAAAGTCATGGCTGATTAAATCGGGATTTTTATGATTTTTTGACAAGGTTACCCCAAGTTTCCGGGACGGGGACGGCAGGGGACGGCGGGACGAGTCCCCAAGTTTCCGATTTTTGAGGCCAAAATTAGGGACGACAGGGGACGGCTATATAAAAATATAGGGAAAATTTAAAAAATATAGGGAAATTTTAAATATTCAATAGATAACATGAATAAGGCATGCATAATACACATTATAGAACATTAACATATAACATTTGTGTTCAACATTATGCCAATACTCAATAGAGTCAATAGTCAATACGCATTCAAAATTAACATACAGTTACACAAATCATGAAACAACCTCCAAGTTATAATTTATAAACTTATAT
This sequence comes from Sequoia sempervirens, assembly GCA_007258455.2. Classification (NCBI taxonomy): domain Eukaryota; kingdom Viridiplantae; phylum Streptophyta; class Pinopsida; order Cupressales; family Cupressaceae; genus Sequoia; species Sequoia sempervirens. The sequence continues at coordinate 107,776 of VDFB02392914.1, read as the reverse complement.
CAAAATGCCCAAAGGCTACATTGCTGCCATATAGTTTTAAAGTTTTAGTTTGCTATGAAAATCAAAATACAATATCGTATGTCAATAATGAATACAAATTTACAAAATAAACAAAGAGCACTGCTGCCCCTAATCATCTCTCATAACTGCATCAAAATCAGAGTCATCCTCTGAGTCACTGCCACCGTAATGCTCCTCCTCAACCAATGGGACCCCAACCAAGCCCTCAGCTGTCTCCTCCTCATCTATCTGAGCCGCATCCTCGGGATCAATATCCCACCGTAGAGCTGGAGTCTGTCGATACTCTGGAGTCTGTCGATCCTGAAGCCGAAGAGCACTATGAACAGCCACTAGCTTCTCTGCTCGTCTAGAGGTAAGTCTATTCCTCTTGACAGAGTGGATAAAGCCATATGTGGACCAATTCCTCTCTGCAGCAGAGGAACTAGCAACCTGTGCAAGAAGGCGAGTGGCAAGTATCTTCAACTGCGGTGTATCTCTCCCATGATAGGTCCACCATCCAATAGGGTTCCCTTGAGCTAATATAGCTCTATCCAACCTCGCCTGTGGTTTGCTCAAGTTTGGGCCATTAAGATTAGCAAAGTCTAGAAATTGTGACCGAAGTATTGAAGCTTGCTCAGCTGGATAAATCTTTTCAATGGCCCGTGTGAACCCATCTAAAACCTCAGGATCATCACATGGAGGCACCCTACCATCCCTTGGTGCATACCATTTTGGATTTAGAGCAAAGGCAGCCATATGAAGCGGGGTGTTCATTGTATTCCACCTCCGCGTCACAATGGGCCTAATGTGTTGCTCATATAAATCCAAAGTGGGGTCCTTTGCCAAAATAACTTGCCTGATCTTCCCAAGCATAGTGTCAAATGTCTCATATATCTCTCCAAGACTAGGAGAGTCTGTATCAGCATATCTAATGACATCTACAATGGGCGAGATAAAGGAGCAAATATATCTGCAAAATGCAAACAAAAAGTTCAAAATAATTAGTTGACAAGTTATTTGACATGTTAGAAACTTCAAAAGTTGGAACATTGGACAATAAAATTAAAATATTAAAATCAGAAATTTAATATGAAAATCAGCCATCTAATATGTCTTACCTCACATTGGCCCACCAATCATCATCGAGGATCTTTTGTTTGATGCTCTTTCTTGAGTAGAACTTGCATTAGGCCATCTAGTCCACTCAGAATTGACCATCATCAGTTGTAGAGGCTCATGCACCTCAAGCATCCTCTCCAATAGGATGAAGTAGGTGGCATATCTACATTCATTAATTCAATGATTCATTAAAAAATAAAAATTTAAAACAAAATCAGATTAGGAATACAAATTGAAAGTGAAACAAAATGAAGTAAATGGCATACCTTGTATCAACAGGTTTGAGAAACTCCTTTGAAAATGTCCTGAAAAGAGCAAGTGAGGTGTGGTGGTTGCAAATGAACATTTGAATTTCTCTAGCTTCTGCCACCGTTTTCTTCACCCAATCCATCTTCCCTATGTCTTTCAATGCATTGTTCAATGCATGAACACAACATGGGGTCCAAAATATGTGCCTGTAAGTACCCTCCACCATCAATCCAGCCGATTTGCACACACGTGCTGAATCGGTGATCACCTGCACCACATTTGCAGCCCCAACCTCCTCTATGGCATCTCTCAAAATGGAAAATTGGAAGTCAGCATCCTTACGTTTCCCTGAACAATCTACGGCTCTAAGAAAATAAGAACCAGCAGGGCATGTGACTATGACATTGATGAGTGGCCGACGTCTACAATCAGTCCACCCATCCATCACTATAGAGCACCCCGTCCTCATCCATGTTTGCCTCATCTCCTCCATTAACACATTAACTTTGGAGTACTCTTTGTCTAGGAGGGTGGTGCGTAGCTTATGATCTCCAGGGGGTACAAATGAAGGACCAACAGCGACTAAGTCTTTCACCATTTGTTTGAAATAAGAGGAACGGGCCACATGAAATGGAATGGCATGGGCAAAAAAGAATTTGGCAATGGAGGATTCACAGGTTTCTCGTGCTTGGTTTTGAAACATGGACTCAACTGAGGCTCCCTTATCACCACCAATCACCTTCCTCTTTCCTCTTAAGATAACAGTACTACCAACCGTGGAAGGACTAGGAGTAGGAGTAGGCATAGACGATTGTGAACTTGGGAAAGAAGGAGACCCAGTTTGAACCCCACCATCACACTCCATTTGAATTGTTTGGCACTCTATAAATAGTGCATCTGTCAATGCAGGACACGTTCTAACTCCATGGCCCACCTCACCCAAAAAATGAGACCTAACTCTAGTGTAGCTGCCCCTAAACTCCTTTTCACAAACATGGCACAACCAAACCCTACTCCCCCCTGAATTTTTTTGTCTTTCACCCATGGCTGTCACAAATTGAAGGAATGGTTTTTTTTTGTCTATTGGGTGTTTGGCATAGTCCTTCATAGTTTTGGAATTGGTTGATGAATGATGGTGTTGGGTAGGGGTTATATGCTCTCTAGTTTGCCTTCTAACTTGCATTTCAACTTCACTATCACTCCCACCTTCACTATTGCTCATATTTTTTGTTTTTAGAATGCAAGTGTTGACTGAAAATGAACAAAATAAAAAAAAATCAGACTATGCAAACTTCATATTTTGCAAAAAAAATGAAAAAAAAGAATGGTGAAAGAAAATGCATACCTTTTTTGATGGATTTGCACTCCCAGCAACACTCTTTCAACCTCCTCTCCTCCTTCAAACAGCTGCTTCTTCTCCTTCAATGGCTGCAATTTTTTTTCTTCTCAAACCCTTGGCTCCCTACACAAACAAAATGAAAATAATGAACTTTTAGAGGCCTCCTTTCATTCTTAAGAGAGCAAAATATGGTGGGGCCCACGTATGCCACATAGGCAGGGTTTTAATTTTTAATTTTTTGCTTTTTTTTTTGCTTAAAAACGCGGGACGGACCCGAGGGACAGGCTCAGCCGGACCAGCCGCCCTAATTGTCTGCGCCCTCCCTCTCCCCGTTTTTTTTTTTGTTCGGCCCCTCCCCCCGGACGACCGGGACGGGTGGTTTTGGGGGGGGGGACGCGTCCCCGGGTAACCCTGTTTTTTGAGGATTTATGCTTCTATGGAAGAAACTCCTCGACTTAATTTGTATTTACTGTTATGTTTTAAGTATAACCTGGGACAGATGCAGTAATTAGATATGGTTTGCTTAAAATTCATGCCTTTCTTCTTTGCTGTTCTACCTTCTTTGATCACATAATCAAAGCTGGCTATGATCAGATAATCAAAGCTGGCTATTCATACAGTACTGTTTGGTGTCTTGTTTTTAATATTTTAGCCTTTTTCTATCTATTATTATTTTAATTATTGGGTTTTGACTACAGTTTACTGAATATTTTGTTTTTATGGCTATCTGCTAATTTTTCTTGACTTTCATTTTCTTGGAGGATAATGGGCCTTATAGGATAATTATCAAGTTTTGTTTGTATGTCCTGTCATCGTAGATTTTTTATTGTTTTTCAAATTGCAATTTAGATTAACTTGTATGGTCTGCATAAGTTTGTTTATTTGTCCATTCCTTGTACATTTATTAAGTTTGTAGTGTATGGTCATCCCATGCTTGTGAAATTCATAAGTTTCTACTGTATAATTTTCCCATACATGTATATTTCATAAGTTTGTACAAGCATTGGAAAGAATCTGAACAAATTGGCATCTGACTACCCATTTAATTCCGTATTGTGTATATTTGAAAATATTGAAGGCAAATAACAGTTTCAAGGCATTGAATTCTCGTCAAAGTCCATTCAATCTGACAGGATTCCAATATGCCAACTATTTTCTGTTTATCAAGGACAATGTCCCTATCATGTATCGGGCAGTGCATGTTAATATTGCACTGTTTGAAGTATAGTTTTAATCTTAAAGCAATTTCAGATCATCTCAGAAATGGAGAGCATCCAAGAAGTATACTGTTTAACTTCTGCATAAGTTGCTTAAAATTCAGATGGTTTTGGATTAGTTGGTTCTGTGCAAATTGGTTTTTGAATGCTGTACATAGAATAATAGGTTGAAAAGCATATTGAATATTCATCATTTACCAATTTCTTCCACTTTCCCACAAGTTCCATTAATTTCCGTCAGGCATGTTTTCACAGTGCATATATGCTAAACAAGTATCTACACTGCATATATCACCATCCAACATGCTGTTCATGAACACGGTAACATGAAAGGTAGGTCCATGTAGCATGGGCAGTCTATGCACTGGACCGACTATGCTAAAGCATGATCTGGTCTGTAAACTCTTATCCCCCCTTACTGTTCTCATTGCCTTCCTGAATTCTGTGCATATAGAACAAGTTAGATTTGGTTTGCTGCACATTCAGATTCTTCTGGATTCTAGGTTTGATTGTGGGAACTAAAATTATCTACCATTGCAGGTTATCAATCATCTCCAATATTCCTTTTTTCTCTCCTTGCTTGTTATCTTGACTGTTGTTTCTGTGTATGTCATTCAACTTTCAAAGATCATTGATTGCATTAACATAATTCAAACTGTGACAGTCTACTCAGCTAAAAATATATCTATTATTGTGGGGGAAGGGAGGAATAACAAGCTTGCTTATGTTTTAAAGGGTTTATAGGAGTTCCTGAATAAGATGGCTTTCCTTGACGTGTTCGGGATTTTTATTTGAAGTTGAAGATATAGCACAGCATTGCACTTCGGAGACATTTTTCTAGATGCTCTGATGTTATAATATAATAATTGTGATGCTTTGATGCTATAATTGTGAGAGCTCATATTGTATCTTTTGTATGGTTATCGTTTTTTTTGAAAATTAACTGTAATATAGTACATTATGTTCTTGCTTTACTAATACCAGAAGAATTGTTGGTTATGTTAAGGGTAAAAGTTGTGTGTTTTTATAATTTGTCTTGATATATCCATAATTTATACATTCTTTCTATTCAGGTGCCATGAATATGAGGCTAATGAGCAAGAACTTCAAGAGAGGGTAAACTCAACTGATCTTTTCACTTACTATAGCTTGCTGTCTTTATGGGATGGGACTCGTCTAGCTGGAAATTAAAGACATGGGCTGATTATATCTATTCTTCATATTCTACAGGTTAGGGATTTGGAGAACGAGCTCCAAGAAGTTCAGCGAGAGTATGCAAAACTATTAATTGAATCTCAATCCCTAAGCATTGTGAAAGAGGAAACTTAGCTGGTCAGGAAAAGCTTGGTTTAGTATTTCATTTTTTCCATTGGAAATGCTACCAACTTTTGTCATCTGGCATATGGTTTTTGCATTATTTTGTGTAGGGAAAATTATTTCATAATGTTGATAGTTCGGATAGATTCATTGCATCTCAACTAGTATCAGCTCACATGGTATATAGCTCAGTATACAGGTCAATGTCCACGTGACATGTTTGCTTTGGGTTTCTTTATTGGAATTCTACTAAAATATGCTTTGGTACAAAGAAAAGGAATTGTAGTTTTGAATGTTATATACCTATAATTTCCACTGAAATGGAAGTATCATACGCAATGTAAATATAGGCTCCTTTATTGGCCAAGGGTCCAGTCAGTCATACAGGTATTGCTATGAAATATTGACTTGAGAGTTAAAATTAAAGTGGAGTTTGAAATCCGATTATTGAGTTTTGTTGGGTGATAGATGTGCGCCTCACACATCAATGGTGGTCAACTCCAAATGCCTGAATGAATGTACGCAGTTTTATATTGAGTTTAAGTTTAACTATTTTAATTTTAAAAAACACAAATTTAATCGTTTTTGTACTAATTAAGTACTTCAAATAATGTGTGTTTAATTTCCCTTAGAAGTTCATTGACAAAGGAAACGTTAGTACCAATATATTTGGGAAGAATGGACATCAAGTCTAACTAGAAGCTAAATACACGTTGTGAGGTGTTCAAGGCCATGAATTACCTTTGTTGGAAAATTACGTTTAGGCGGCGCTTTTCAAGGAAAGTAAAGAATAAAGATGATGATATGCAGAACTTTGATTTCCTTTGATAATTCCATGCATACACTCAAGAGATGAAGTGATTTTCACACAATGGCTAGAAATATATTGCAACTCTAAACATTTTGGAACCCAAGCCTTCATCTCTATTCAAACTATTCTGTTGCTTAGCAATCTTAATATCGTTCCTTAATAGATGCTTTAAACTACAGTCCAATATTTCTTGCATCTTTACCACACATGTAGTGTTTCAGAGAAGCAAACTGTTATGTAGTACCTGACTTCTGAACCTTATATAACCTTAAGCTCTTCAAATTGATCACCTACTTTTTTTGTTTAAAAGATTTTCTAGTTTCTCCATGTGGCTTCCTACATTAGCATGGATTCATGTACGCTTCTTTTTCTCTGGCCAGTAAATTCTTTTGCTGATTTTAAAAATTATATTTGAAATATTTTGAGTTAAAGAAGCAAATATATTGTTCTACCCACTCAATGTCTCCATGTATTTGTTTGGAAACGCCATTTTTTTTCACAGGAAGATACTAGGAAGAAACTTAGAGACATGGATATCTATAAGTACTTTCTGGTAAAATTGTCTAGAAAGAGAGCCATCCAGTATATAAACAATTATTGCATATGATAGAGATAAACGACCACCATTTTATAGTAAATTAACACGATTGAACTTTGTTAAGAGAGTTTTTTAAAAATTTAGATGTGAGGTTTATAAATTTTTTGAGGCTGTGGCTTTGCAACGAGGCTTGAATTTGTTCTAGCACTCATTGATAACTCTATTTTTTCTTCCATTATAGGTATTCTCTTTGCTAAATAGTTTAGTAGGTCGAAACTTCTGAATTACAAAAAATTCAAGTGAGCTATTTTTGGATTGAAACTGTGTCAATTTTTATATCAGTGTTTTGGATCATACTTCATGATTATATCAACGTTTCAGATCATACTCCATGATCCATCATCAAGATGATATGCAAGCAAGAAAGAGAGAGAGAGATAGAGAGTGAGCATTTCTTTTATTTCTATGGGTACGTTGAAGGAAAACTTCTTGTATTTCATATTTTGACTTATAATAGTTTCATTAATATTCAGTATCTTAAATATTTTTGTATCTTGAATAGTTGAAGCCCATACCATTTTATATTTTTTATTTATAATTGGGGTTGGATCCACTAAGCTATGTGTACATCTTTTATCCCTCTTGGTCCTCTACCATCTTCATTCCCAAAGCTTCTACCATAGATATAGATGTAGTGTAATCTATCTGGCTCAACTTATTTGATGCATGAAAATATTAAATTAGTATGTTAATTAACAATCCCATAAATTTAGTAGTGCTCAAAGTTTTCTACCCACGCGTCTCAATACTGTGTAACAATATCTTTATAGAAAAAATACCAATTTATTGTGTTAATGAATGTATCTAGTTTCATCATCAATCATGCCTTTCTTGCTTTTATAAATTGAATAACTTGCTTTGTGAGTTAAAACTATCTTACTTAATACATGTCTTCCAATTACAAAACTTTGGTCTTTAATGCATTTGTTGCTACATTGCTATATAATCTTACAAATTGTATTACATAGAGAAATTGGTTTGAATGCATCAAAGAATTTTGTATAATCTTTTGTGGGACTAAAAAATAATTTTGAATAATCTTTTGTGGGACAAAAGCTAGAAATTATGATTCCATTATTTGATACAATTATTTTTTGGAATGATAATCGTTTAAACTTCAACCTTTTTTAACAATTGCATTGTGACAACATTTAGCATTTCTTAACAATTTTATGTGATAATTTTTTTAGCTGGGAGGACAAATATTTGTTGATGATTATGCCCTGGCATTCAGATTTTAACCCAACTTCTGAAACTTTTAACAAGATCCCGATTTGAGTTCGTTTGCCTAATCTTCCCTTCCACCTTTGGAGTGATTCTCTTTTGGAGGAGGTTGGGGAAGCCCTTGGTGACTTCTTGTTGGTGGATGATGAATCTTTTGACATTTTTCATTCCACATTTGCCTGCATATTTGTTGAAATTGATGTTTCAAAAGGGTTGCCTGCTGAGGTTTTATTAAAATCTTCTAAGGGTTCTTGGGTCCAATATTTGGATTATGAAGAGATTCCCTTTTGTTGTAGAAGATGTTTCAAAACAGGACATGCTGCTGCACAATGCAGATTTAAGAAAAAAAAACAAACATGGCTATTTGGTGGAATGACGCTTCTCAACAACATTATACAGTTGAGAAGAAATCTGAACAACTTAGAAGTTTTTCTGAGGTGGTTGGTTTTGAATCATAGGGTCTTGGGGCATCCCCTACAGATATCTCAAATGGTGGGGCTGCCAAGGCAACCCCTAATAAGCAAATGACTAGGTCTCCGGTTGCCAACTCTGGTGATAGTGCTACGACTTCCATTTCTGGCAGCTCTCTAGATAAGTCTTTGTCCGCACGAAGGAATAATGACGAAATCTCTAAGACTATGGCTGTAGACATTCATCCTTAGGAAAATAGTGTGCTTGCTTGGCAAGAGAAGGCAACACAAGTGGAAGAAGGCTGGATTAGTATTAAGGGCAAGAAATCGAAATTCTCTAGGCCTTTTTTTGACATGACTCTCTGTTCCCACAAGAGTAGCTCTAAATGTAAATCTTGAAGGGTCTTGTATGGGCGCTGGTTTTTCGCTGGCTGCAGGCTGTCCTTTCTGCAACTTTGTTTTTATGGTTGTAAAGGGTTTCAGGTCCCTTCAAAACCCGTTTTTTCCTGTATCAAAAACATTTAGCATTTCTTTTGGATCCTTTTCTTTTGCATTTGCATATAATGATATTTTATTAATAATTTAAATATTTTATACCTTTCATCATGCTGTAGCTGTTCATTTAATTTTTCAAATAATACGGTTTTCAATTTTTTCTTTGATTTTTTTTTTGTTTGTTTGTTTTTGTTTTATGTGATTTTCTATTTAGAGTTTTTGGACCTATCTTATCCTTTTTTTTTAATAATTATTTATTGATAAAAATGTATATTTATTTCCCATCCTCCATCTATTTTACTCCTCGTCCATTTCCAAAAAAGTTACCTCCATTCTTAATACCCCTTGGAGCTTCTCTACACTTACGATTATGAGTTTATATGTATTCCTTTTCCCTATTTCAACCATGATTAAGAAGAAGCCTTTGTCAAAAATATTATTACCATGTTCCTTTGTCAAAAATATTATTACCATGTTCTTATCCTATCCTTTGTCAAAAATATTTTGTTTTTCATAACGTAGTAACCTATGAATGTTCCAACTAGGTTTTCCTAGTTAGCCTTTATCTCTATTAGTATCATTTTATTCTCTCCTAGTATCATTTTATTGTTAGTAATCAATGTTGATGTTTACTTAAAATAAATTTATCTTTTAAAAATTTTACCCTAATTTATGAGACCCTACTCATTTTTCTCGCTCTTTATTATTATTGTTATTATTTTTTAACGCTCTTTATTATTATTTTTTAATGTTTTCATCTGTCTTTTTTCTTCAAAGAACTCTTTAGTTATGTTTGTTATTCTTATGGAATTATTAAGTCTTTTTAAGTCCATTTCATTTGTAGTAGTTGTGGTTTAGTTCTTGTCTCCTTACACTTCCATTTTTGATATTTGTATATTTGACCTTATTCAACTTTGATATTTCTCTTTCTTTCTAGTCACATGAGGTCCACACTCTTTGTAATGAAATTTTATAATAATAAAAATGAAGTTCTTTAAGTTAAACTTCCATATGGTTAACCAAAGCTAGAAAGAACCTTCTTTCAAGGTCAATTATCAAGGGCAATTAGGTAATAAAAAATATGTAAACCTAATTAACATACCATGATAAAAAAACATAACATTTCTAAATAACTATGAATTCATACTAGATTTAAGAGCTACTGGCCTCCATGCTTCTAGGCCCAATGGCTAGAGCACCTTTGTTGAGAATAAATTCAATGCTCATAATAAGGCATTTGGTGGTGGTACTTGTAGCTTTTCTTGGCTTAGCATTATTCAAGAGGGGACAAAGAGTGGAAGGAAGTATACAGGTTCCTAATCATGCTAGTAGCTTCTCCCAAAAGTCTTTCAACTACCCCTTTTCGAATTGCAATCAATAGAGTGAAGGAACACTTATTCAAATTGAGAAAGGAATCAATATAAAGTAATTCATATAATTCATAGTTGGCAATGGGGAATAACCTTGTTGAGGAATGCTTGGTAATTTTGAAGCCTTTGACAAGACCCTTGAGGTATTCTTAACATAAAATTCCTCGAGTATTTTACTATATCCTTGTAGATAGGAAAATCCAAGAGATTGGATACAAAAATTGAAGAGATTATTATTATGATTAGGTGTGATATTGACCTTTCAATTCCTCAAGACTATTTTATTTATGTCATAGTTAGCTAAACAATGTGTATTCTCTAGAGTTAATGGAGTGTGTGAAAATGGGATGCACATGTGAGAGAGAAACAATATTTAATTATTTATCATGAAAGGAATCAATACAAAGAAATACACATAATTCATAATTGCTAATGGGGAACAACTTGGTTGAGGAAGACTTGATAATTTCAAAGGTGTTGACAAGACTTGAGGTATTCTTTTCACATATAATTCTACTACACATTTTACTAAATCCTTGTCTAGAATGATTTTTGTAAGATTGGATATAAATATTAAAGAGATGCCACTATAGTCAAGATTAGGTGTGATACTCACCTTGAAAGTCCTTAAAACTATTGAATTTAATTGTCATAATTAGATAAGCAATTTGTGTTCTCTAAGGTTCATGGAGTGGGTGAAAATAGAATACCCATGTGAGAGAGTTATATATATATCACAAGAAGATATTGAATGATGAGATTATACGAATAGGTGAAAATTGGGAGTTATGGAGAACTTTTGCAAAAAATAAGTGTTATAACATGCAATTGTGGCCCTCATGGAGCACTTAGGATTGGGAAAGTAGGCTTAATGATAGCTAATGACATAATTTATGTTGCGCATGTGGTATATGACAAGGTACTTGAAATTCTAGGTTGTTTGACTATTGGCATTGGAACATTGATTTTTTCTAGTAGAGGATGCCAATAGATTAGAGAGGGATGCCTTTCTTGTGGTGTTGTGGGATTTTTGTGCTTGCACTAAGAGTATTTGATTTAACAATTTTCCAGATTCTTGGGTAGTTAAATCATGGCAAGCACAACATGTTGAAAGATTGAAAAATTTCATAACTTTAATTATGAATAGATCAAGCTAAAAATAATCTCTTAGAAGAAATGGATAAGTGGAGAGTTGGGATCGACAAAGAAAAACTTATTGGTGTATCAAAAGAAGATTAGAAAAATATTGATAAAAATGCCTAGGGAACCATTCAATTACGTCTCTATAACTTTGTTCTCTTAAATGTTTTTGAAGAAACCATTTGCTTCAATTTATAAAAGAGAATTGGTGAGACCACCAAACTAAGAGCCTAGGAAATAAGTTGTATTTAAAACAAAACTTTTATTCTTTGAAAATGAAAGGAGATTGTAAATAGTTCAAATTGTATGACATACATGATAATTCAATGACGGTTCAATGGTTTAACACACCACTCAAGTGGCATGAATAACCTTCTCTTAACTTATCTAAACTTGATGGAATTTGTAAGCTAGTTGGTATGACACCTTCTCTTTCTTTTTTTATGTTTGCTAACCATCTACTATGTTTGCATGCTTTGTTGTCATTAAAAAAATAGTGTTTTGTCCCTTAAATTTATGGAATCACCCATTTCTAAGTCAAATTACTCTAATGATTCACCAATCACTCAAGCTATTCAACAAATCAACCCAACAATTCCTTATTGGTAAAATGAGAAATTTACAATTAAATTTGCTTAAATTGGCTTCCAAACTAGAGTTTAACTCATCCTTGATGGCACCCAATAAGGAAATCTCTCAATTAGCAACCCTACTTGTGGATCTTGTAGAGTCGCACTAATGTTCACTAAACTTGGTGTCAAACACACAATTCAGAGGGGGTCCTAATTGAACAATCTGCTAAATCCTTGCAAAACCTTCATTTAATTATCAAATAGGGCTAACGTAAGCTTGTGATGATGTCGACATTGTATGTGCATTCAAAAACCCTTTATTACCTATATCATCCTAGCATAGGTGTTTACACACGCTAGAAAACATAAATTGCATAATAGTGAAAAGAAGTAATGTTGAAGCTATTGCTACAAGTGCCTACAACTAAAGATTGTGACTAGTTCATTGTTAAGAAATGAATTATGTAGCTAACTAATTCTACTAACTTGACTAATTTGACTCACTCTAGAGGATGATGCATGGAAACAAATAAAGTGAACACAAGACAACATCTTACTCATAAACTCATTCACATTCTAAGCATGGAGAATTTGATTAAGACAAATACAATCATGAAAATAACTACTATAACAAGAAAAATGTGCATAAAGTAAAGTGGGGAATGGTTACCTTGAGTGGCCCTTGCTCAAGTAACTGTCTCCATAGGATAAACTCAAATCTAGCTCCTTAAACTAATTCAACATAACAATAAATAAAAAGATCTTCATTGCATAATTCAAGATATTCATTATCTTGAAGATAATGAATATGAAGCATGCATAATTAAATGTAATATATTAAAAAACAACTACAACCTATGTTAATTATGGAAAAATAGTATGCGTACATGTCAATGTGAAGTGAACTTAACTCAGCTCATGTGAAGCAGATTAGGAGTCTCGACAACTTGATTATGATTTGACATTTTCTTAATTGCAATAGGTGATGGATGAAATGACAGGTTGGAACATGGCAACGAAAGGTTGCAAAATGTACGACTTATGGGATATGAAGCAATCTCCTAAATACATAGAAATTGAGGAATGCAATGTGGGATGTGATGGTTAAGTTGCATGCAATGACATGATAGGCATTTGGATGCATGTATGAAAAAATGGAATGTTTGTGGATGGTATGCAATTAACTTGGTAGAAAATTTGAATTTTTTGACTAGAAAGTGCTATGAGTGCCTTCAACAATAGTTCCCTATCTAAATTGTGTCAACTTTTATTCATGAAGCTACATGTCCCTATTGCATCATGCAATGTACTTGAAAAAGAGTGTCGATTCTATCACCTATGCAGTGTGTGCATGTGAAGGTGGATAGTGAATTATACCTGAGTGACCTCAGTAGGTGAGCTATGTAACTCATTTGTTGATTCACTTGTACAATATGTAGTTTGTGTCGCTGAATCTTCATTTGGTGGTAGTATATCTTTATCAAAATAACTGCTTGGTCCGTATTGATACATTAAAGAAAGAATAAAATCATCTTTCTATGCTAGCTTCTTGTAAATTTTTAGTCTATGGCCATTGACTAGTAGTAAAAATCTAATTGCATCAATTCTCTGCAACTTGACTATTGCATTTGGGAAAACTTGATGTATTTCATATGGTCCCAACTATTTTGATTGTAGCTTCTCTTTATAGTATTTATACCTTGAGTCATATAATAAAGCCTAATCGCCCACACTGAATTCTGTTAGAAGATTAATCTTTACTTGGTAAAGGTTATTATTTAATTGTAATTATTTATTAACTTGTAGGAATATTCCAAAGGAATCCCTACAAGTCTTTTGTCTTTTTTTGTTATCTCACACGTGTGAGGATGGCTTATTTTTAATTCCTTTATTAAGGAATATTTGTAACCACCTCCTTAAGAGGTGACACTTTGCACACACATAGATGAATGGTGGCATTCATTGAGTTGGGAGTTACATTCTAACTCCTCTTTCTCACCTCTACTTATTGAGGTGCTTCTCCTCTCATTTTTCAAGATTCAAGCAAGCAAGCTAAGGCTGAAGCTCTCTCTCTCTTTGTATTATTCTTTAGGCATTTTGCCTCCATTCATAATATTGGGGTTTTTTTTCTTCTGTTTTTTCCCCTTAACAAATTCTTGTGTCTCTCTTGCTTTGGTGGTGCTTGGTTTGGCTACTTCAATTTATTTGGTAATCTCTCTCCTTCAAACAATTGCTCATTCATTAGTACTTTCCATTGCTCTTTTCTATTTCCTTTCATGGTATCAAAGCTTGGTATTACTAATATTTTGTCAACTACATTGTTGAAGGTTTACCAGATTTTTCAGCACACCATTGGAGGCACTCAAAGAGAAAAAGAGAAGAGCCAAAAGTCTAATATTGTTTTTTGTTTGATATATTTTTCTAACCCTTGTGCAGGATTTCTTATGTAAATATTTCTAAATTTTTCAAATTTCAAATTTGTGCAATATATTTTGCATGCATGATTTATTTATTTAAAAATCCATTATTTTTGCATGCATATATATATATATATTTTTTTAAAATCATTAGTATTATACAAATCTATAAAAAATCACTATATTTTACATTTTGTAAAAAAAAAAATCAAATTTTTTGGGTTCTAACCCTGTTTTTTTAATATCATTTTTTTCCCCTGTTTTATATAAAAATAGCAATCTTTGTTTAAAAAAATATATCATATTTGCAATCTTTCAAAGTTTTTTTTTAAATCTAAATTTTTTAATCTTCACAGAATATTATTTGTTTGTATTTTTTTTAACAAATAAATAAAAAATTCTTATCTGGTTTAGGGCTTGGCCCCTGTCTCAAATCTTTTTCAAAAGTTTTAAAAAATCAATATCATAAAATTTAAACCTTTTTTCTTGGCATTGACCTTTAGCAGGCCAGCACCCCTCCTCTTTCACTGCGCAGCTTCAAACTCCTCTGACATGTGGCCTCTCTGTAGGTTTTCCTCACACGTCGGCCCCTATCCTCACTGCCCTGCATTCCCACCACACAACTCCCAGCTGCTGTGTTTTTTAAAAATCTCTTTTCTATTTGCATGCATGCATGCATTTTTTATTTTTTTTGCAATTTTTTAGAAACCCTCAAATAAAGGATTATAGTTCAGTCTTTTTAAAAGAAAAAATCTTTTATTTTTATATGTTATAATTTGCATGTTCATTTTTTTAAAGGCTCTAACCCTAGTTTAAAACTTTTGTTAAATTAATTTAAAAACCCTTGTTTACTTCATAATTTTTATTTATTTTATAGATCAAAAAGTTCCAACTATTCTTTAAATCTAAATATACATTATATCTATTTTTTTTATAATATCAAATAATTTTTTAAGAGCTCAACTTTCTTATACAGGTTTTCTTTTCAAAAAAAAATTAATATTAATCATTATTTTTTATATATATAGTTTTTTTTAAATAAAAACTTTTAATCATTTAGTTCTTAAATATTCATAAAAAAATATTATTTTTTTAAAAATTTATCTTTTTAAATGAGGTTTTTTTATATTTAATTTAATCTAAAGAGGCTTATTTTGTTCTAAATTTAGGTAATTCTTTTTTAAAAGAGGTTTTTTTTTTAAGATTTAATTTGATCAAGAGGGATTTTCTTTTAAAAGCAAATATTCACAATAGTTATTTTTCTCATAAAGTTGTGAATTTTTTATTACAATCATGTCTACTTTAATTCCTGAAATTAAGTTGAATTCTGCTAACTATCATTCTTGGAAAACTCATATATGCTTTATTTTTCGGTTTAAACATCTTTTAGATGTAGCTACAAATCCTAAATCTAAACCAGGTTCGTTTGCATCTAAAGATGAAATTGAAAAATGGAATCTCCAAAATGAAGAAGCCCTTGGTCTCATAGGTATGTCCATGTCACCCGAACTTTATGTTCACATTGGGACATGCACAACTGCCTATGAAGCATGGGACAAACTCAAAACTATATATGATAGTTCAAATGAATCAAGAAAAATTCAAATTCAAGATCAACTTGAAAATTTGAGGTATTCTGATTTTAAATCTATGGATGAATTTTTATTAAAATTTGATGCTTTAAATAGTCAATTGGATGGTTTAGGAGTTAAATTAGATAATCTTAGATTAATTCATCTTATTCTTAAAAAGTGTCTTCCTAGGCAATTTCAGCAATTCATTACTAATATTCATGGTCAATTAGCTATTCCTTCTTTAGCTACTCAATTAACTTATGATATTTTTCGTGATTTATTAAGACAAGAAGAGGCTAAGTTAATTCAATTTGGTACTCTTAAGTCTAATGAACATGCTTTCTTATCTAATCATAAGCAAAATTTTAAACCTCATTCTAAACAACAACATTATAATTCCAAACCTCATTATAATAATGGCAATGATCCTAGAAAGTTTAACTCTTCTAAGAAACCACATTGCACTTATTGTAATAAGGATGGTCATTGGCAAAATACTTGTTTTAAGAAGCAAAATGAGAAAAAGCCTATGAAGCAAAATAATCAACATCAAAAGAAACCTAATAATAATAAGTTTCAAAATAATGCAAATCAATCTAGACGTGCTTTTACTTGTAGTTCTAATGTTTCTCAACCTCTTGAATGGGTTATTGATTCAGGGGCATCTCAACATGTTACTTCACATAAATAAGTTTTTGAGTCTATGCAACCTGATATATCAAATGTTCCTCTTCAACTTGCTAATAATCATACTTGTAAAGTAGAAGCAATTGGAGATGTGAATGTTCCTAATGGTAAATTGCATGATGTTTTATATGTTCCTGAATTAAAGACTAACTTGCTTTCAGTTGCTAAGCTTTGCCAAGATTATAAAATGAATTTTACAAAGATATGTGCTATGTTATTGATCCAAAACAAAACAAGGTCATTGCTAATGCTAAATTAGACAATGATAATTTGTTCAAATTTTATGAGTTTGCTCAATCTAGATGCTCTTTAATATCTACCATTGATTTTAATGTTTGGCATGAAAGACTTGGTCATATAAATGCTAACAATATTGCTTTAATGCAAAAGCTTAATATGGTAGATGGATTGCCTAGTATTGTTCCATCTAAAATTGTATGCACAGGATGCATGAGTGGTAAGATGCATAGGGAGCCCTTTCCACATGGTCAATCATGGAGGGCAACTCATAAGTTGCACCTAGTTCATAGTGACCTTTTGGGACCCATGGAGAATAACTCCATCCAAGGATCAAGGTATGCACTTACTTTTGTTGATGATTTTTCTAGAAGAACTTGGATATATTTTCTTCATAGTAAGGATCAAGTTCTTGATATATTTTCTGAATTTCATAAATTTGTTGAAAGGCAATCTGGTTTTAAACTTAAAATTCTTAGAACTGATAATGGAAAAGAATATGTGAACAATGATTTTAATAGTTATTTGAAATCATTTGGTATTAAGCATGAGCTAACTATTCCATATACACCTCAACAAAATGGTGTAGTGGAAAGGAAGCATAGAACTATTGTTGAAATGGCTAGATGTATGTTACATGCTAAAAACATGTCTTATAAATTTTGGGCAGAAGCTATGTTTTGTGCTACTTACATTATTAATAGGACTCCTACTAAAGCTTTAAAGGATATAACTCCTGAAGAAGCTTGGTCTGGTAGGAAGCCCAATCTTAAGCATTTAAGGATTTTTGGTTCAATTGCTTATGTTCACAAACCTAAACAAAAGAGGCAAAAATTAGATGCTAAATCTTCTTATCATATTTTTGTTGGTTATGATGAACATTCTAAAGCTTATAGAGTTTATAATCCTCTTACTAACAAAGTTAAAGTTGCTAGAGATGTATGCATTGCTGAAAATGGTGTTCATGATTGTTCTAAAGTGCATAATATTGATTCTTCTCAAAATAAAGTTATTGTTGTGGAGGATAATCCTCAAGTTGAAACTCCTCTTAACCCTCCTAATGCATCTCTTACTCATAGTGATAGTGATGATGAAAATGTTGAAATTTCTCCTCATGATTCTTCTTCTAGTGATGATACTCCTACATCTAAAAGAATGCCAAAATGGTTTAAAAATTTGTTGCAAGAAAGTGAGGATTATTTAGCTAAAAATCCACCTAAAAGAAGAAAGGCAAATTATTGTAATTATGCTTTGATGTCTAACATTATGAATTCAAATGATCCTCAAACTTATGAACAAGCTAAAGATCAACCTCATTGGCAAAAGGCTATGCAAGAAGAATATGATACTTTAATTGCTAATAATACTTGGGATTTAGTTCCATTACCTCAAGGTAAGAATCTTGTTTCATGCAAATGGTTGTATAAAACTAAGGTTAATGCAAATAATGAAGTTAGCAAGTTTAAAGCTAGATTAGTTGCTAGGGGCTTTTCTCAAATTGAAGGTTTAGATTATAATGAAACTTTTGCTCCAGTAGCTAAGATGCCCACTATTAAATTAGTTCTTGCTTTAGCTTCTCATATGCATTGGCCTATTCATCAAATGGATGTTAAAAGTGCATTTTTAAATGGTGATTTACATGAAGAAATTTATATGTCTCAACCTTTGGGTTTCATTAAGGAAGGTAATGAAAATCTTGTTTGCAAATTGAAGAAATCAATTTATGGTTTAAAGCAATCTCCTAGAGAATGGTATTCAAAGATCAATGCTTTTTTTCTATCTCAAGGTTTCATTAGAAGTAAAAATGATCCAAATTTATATATTAAGCATAGTGAAGATGATATTGTGATTATTATTTTATATGTTGATGATTTAATTATCACTTCTACTTCTAACAATTTGATTAGTGATGTTAAGTCTCAACTCAATCAACAATTTCAAATGACTGATTTAGGCCTATTACATTATTTTTTGGGTATGCAAATTTGGCAAACACCTAAAGGTATTTTTCTTTCTCAACATAAATATGCTCAAGATCTCTTAGATAGATTTAAAATGAATGATGCAAAGTGTGTTTCTACTCCTTGTGAATTAGGAACTAAATTAATGGTTGATATGGAAACTCCTTTTGTTGATCCTACTTTATATAGGCAATTAGTAGGAAGTTTAAATTATCTAACTCTTACTAGACCTGATATTTCTTATAGTGTTGGATTGGTTTCTAGATTTATGTCTAAACCACAACAAACTCATTTTAAAGTTGCAAAAAGAATTTTAAGATATGTTAAAGGTACTCTTAATCTTGGTCTTTTTTATGATGCAAATTGTGATTTTTCTTTAAAGGGTTATACTAATTCAGATTTAGGAGGTGATCCCAATGATGGGAGATCCACTTGTGGTTATTGTTTCTTTGTTGGATTAGGTGCAATCTCATGGAATAGTAAGAAACAACAATCTACTTCTCTTTGTTCTACAGAAGCTGAATATAAAGGTTGTACAAATGCATCTAAAGAAGCATTATGGTTAAGAAGATTACTTGAAGACTTGGGTCTACCTCCAAAGGATCCTACTCCTTTATATTGTGATAATCAAAGTGCTATTGCTTTGGAAAAGAATCCAATTTTTCATGCAAGGACCAAGCACATTGCTCTTCAACATCATTTCATTAGAGAGCAAATTGAAGACAAGCAAATTTCTCTTTTGTATTGTAAAGGTGAAGATCAAGTTGCAGATATTCTCACCAAAGCTCTTTGTAAAGATAAATTTCTCTTTCATTGTAAAAATCTTGGATTACAACCCATTGAAGGGTTTGATGTAACCTCCCCAAGTAAAGCTTAAGGGGGGATGTTAGAAGATTAATCTTTACTTGGTAAATGTTATTCTTTAATTGTAATTATTTATTAACTTGTAGGAATATTCCAAAGGAATCCCTACAAGTCTTTTGTCTTTTTGTCATCTCACACATGTGTGAGGATGGCTTATTTTTAATTCTTTTATTAAGGAATATTTGTAACCACCTCCTTAAGAGGTGACACTTTGCACACACATAGATGAATGGTGGCATTCATTGAGTTGGGAGTTACATTCTAACTCCTCTTTCTCACCTCTACTTATTGAGGTGCTTCTCCTCTCATTCTTCAAGATTCAAGCAAGCAAGCTAAGGCTGAAGCTCTCTCTCTCTTTGTATTATTCTTTAGGCATTTTTCCTCCATTCACAATATTGGGGTTTTTTCTTGTTTTTTCCCCTTAACAAATTCTTGTGTCTCTCTTGCTTTGGTGGTGCTTGGTTTGGCTACTTCAATCTATTTGGTAATCTCTTTCCTTCAAACAATTGCTCATTCATTAGTACTTTCCATTGCTCTTTTCTATTTCCTTTCAAATTCTTTTGTTTTGATAAATTGATTGTGTCATTCTGTTATTTTTTTTTGAACAATCTCAATGTGGTGCATAGCTTCCATTCTAATCTCATCTAATCCATTCAAATTATGTAGTCTTTATTTTTGTGTTGTTTTCAAGTCCATATCTTGTTCAACTAATGTTCTGAGTATCTTCTATTCAAATTCAATGGGCAAGACCACTATTTTACCATACACCAACTCATAGGGTGTAAAGAATATTTTTGTCCTATAAGCCCATACTATCTCAGGTAACCTGGCTCCCTAATCTTTTTTGTGAATATGCACTATTTTGGTCAAGATATTCTCAATTTATCTATTTCTGACTCCCACCTTCCCATTAGGCTAGGAGTGATAGGGCATTGATTTCTTATGCTTTATTTCATATTCCTAGACCAATTTAATAATCAGGTCTAATGTGAAATGGGGGGCTTGATCTATCACAATTTATCTAGGCACTCCATACCTTGTAAAGATGTCTTCATATAAGAATTTGGCCACATTTCCGTAGCAAATTGTAGTGCTTTAACTTCTACCCACATTGTTAGATAATCTGTGCAAACTAAGATATAATCCTTGTTATTGGATGTTGGTGATATTAGGCCAATGAATTCTAGCCCCCATTTATCAAATGGTTCTAGTACCAACCATGGCTACAAAGGTATCTCATCAGTCCTAGTTGGCATACCCATCCTCTGACATCTGTCATAGCTCCTTGTATATTTCACTAAACCCTTATGAAGAGTTGGTTGGAATAATAGCTAGTTGTGAGAATATTGAGTGCAGTCCTCTTTGTTGAAAATTGCTCCCCACAAGGTTCATCATGGAAGTATTTGAGGATGGAATAGACCTCATCCTCTCTTATCCATCTCATAATATTTTTTGTACCTATATAAAATAAATAACCAACTACCTAGGAGTATGGAAAACTTGTGTACCAACTGTCTCTTTTATCTAGGGAGAAATGAGGTGGTATTTGGCTTGCTACTAGGTAATTAACAATATCAACAAACCAAGGTGTGTTTATAGTTAGAGAAAATAAATGCTCATCTGAAAAAGAAACATCAACACATTCTGCTAGTTGTGTTCAAAAAATCTGTCACTAGATTGGCCTTTCGAGGCTTATCTGCTATAGTAATATCAAATTCCTGAGCTAATAGAAACCATTTGATTAGTCTTCCATGAACCATGGGTTTATTCATTAAGTACCTTATTGCAGTGTGATTAGTGTGGATAAAGATTGCATACCATAAATTTGTTAATTGCATAGACAATTGCCAATATCTCTTTTTTTGTGAATGTGTAATTGAGTTTTGTTCCTTGTATGCTCTTACTGATATAGTAAATAACATACTCCTTATTACCTTCTATCCAAGCACTAATCCTATGGGAAAATCAAAAGCATCTGTGTGTATGTGGAAAGGAAAAGTCTTTTTTGGTCCTCTCAAGACAGATGCTTTTATCAATGTTGTCTTAAGTGCTTCAAAAGAGTGTTGACATTATGTGGTCCACTCAAATTCCATATCTTTTGTGAGTAGAAAAAATAAAGGTGCTGCAATTTGTCTAAAGTACTAAATAAATCTTCTATAGTAGCCTTCATGTCCTAGAAAACTCCTTACATCTCTTTGTTTATATGGCGCAGGGAGTGTGGAGATTATCTCAATTTTATTTGGATCCACTTGAATCCCTTCACTTGATATAAAATGTCCTAGAACAATCCCTTGGGTCATCATCATGAAACATTTCTCATGACTTAGGGGTAGATTGTGTTCTTAACACCTCTTTAAAACCTTCTCTAGGTTATAGAGTGCTTCATCATATGTTTCTCCATAGGTTGTGAAATCATCTATGTAGATTTCCATGGAGTCATGAGAAAAATCTAAAACATGCTTAGCATTGCCTATTGGAAAGTGGTTGGAGCATTTCATATTCCAAATGGAAGAATCGAATAGGAATATGTGCCCCAAGGGAATGTAAAGGTGGTTTTATCCTAGTCCTCTAGACCTATTCAAATCTAGTTGTAGCCATTGAATCCATCTAGAAAGAAGTACTTTTTACCTACTAGGGAGTCAAGCACTTGATCAATGAAAGGTAGTGAAAAGTGGTCTTTTCTAATGGTTGTGTTTAATTCTATATAGTCCACACATAATCTCCATTTCACTCCTTTTTTGGGGACAATAGCTAGGGGTGACACCCATTGACTATCAGAAATAGGGTAAATAAAACCTGCATCAAGTAATTTGTTTAGTTAATTTTTACTATGTCTCTTAGTGCAGGGTTATTCTTCTTTAGTGCTGTCTAATTAGTTTCAAACCATCATTTATGTATATCTTATGCATGCATAGGTCTAGATCAATCCCCTTCATGTCATGGTAGTCCCATACAAAGGTTGTTGCATGTTCCTGCAACACAGTGGTTAGGGAAGTCTACTACTCAATAGTCAATCCACTATTAACATTTAGCATTCTACTAGGCTTGATTTTTAAATTCTTGGATGCTAAATTTTGTATGGATGAAAGGTCAAGTCCAACAATACCTGGGAAACATTGTTTTAGAAATAAAAAATGGAAAATTCGGGATACAAATTTTGATGTATTGACAAGTATAATATTTTGTAGAGGATCCTGCAAACATGATAGATAGTCCTGATGTTGTAGGTTCCTACCACAATTATTCTATATAATATCTGTTATTAAGTCATCCTCATCTTGGTTATACAAAAAAGGGTTGTATTCAATAGTCATGAGAGTCTATAGGGAATACTGGTTTTCTTCATCTAGGGTAGGCCAAATGGTCTACTCTAAATCTGCATGAGGTTGGGCTGGTGGATAAAGGACCAAGTTTTTGGTCACAGTTCCATTTGAGATAATCATGTTTTTGGACCTACAACCTATAAATGCATCAATTTCTACTAACCATGGTTTTCCTAGAATAAGGGGATAGCCTACAAGGTTAGCCTTTGGTTGCAATACTACGAAATATGCAGGGTACTCCCATGAATCCAATGCTATGACCAAGTCCTCAATGACACCCTCAAGTTTCACCATTGACCTATTTTCCAACTATAGAATAGCGGGTGCAGGTCTAAGATTTACTAACTGTAGTAGCTATATTGTTTCCTTAGTCATCACGTTAATGGCTCCCCCCAAGTCAATCAAGGTTTTTTTGATAAGAGTGTCATTTATCTTAACATCCACCATTGGACTTCTAGGGTTTGTATATTTAGGGACAATGATGTTACCTAACATAATGTCAACAAGATTCCCTAAGACATGTATAGTCTAAGCGTCTTTTTTTTTTTCTCCCTGGATTTTTAAGAAAAATGTCTCTTACTGCCTTAGTGTAAGTTGGAATGTCCTTGATGGCTTGAATGAGGGGTATATTTATACACACATCCTCAAGATGTCCTAATAGGTTTGTTGAAGCTTGGTTATGATGTTTTTGAATAACTAAATGCTTAGGGAATTGAGGCTCTAAACTTTAAATGGTATGGTTCACCTGATTGGACTCAGGTTCCAGAGATGGATTTCCTAAGGCTTATGCTGAGGGTTCCTCATCTACCATCTTAGTAATTTGAGGGGATGAAGGCCCAACCAATGTTTTCCCTGACCTGAGGTGGAAATCACTCATCTCTACCCCATAAGTAGGGTTTTGAATAGCCTCGTTAGTGTAGGCTTGTTGAATAGGCTTGTTATTTTGGTTAGGTGTAGGTTAGATTGGCAATTGAGGTTCTCTTGGTGGCTAGGATGATGGATTTTTTGGATTGGGCATGATGGTTTGTTGTTGTGGTTGTAAAGGTTGATGTGGCTGTTGGTAGTTCATATTTTTGTTTTTCCATTATTGATCCTTTTTCCATTAGGGTTGCCATTGATTTTGTTGTAGTGGTCATTGGGGGTTATAGTTGGATCTTTGAAAGTTTTGTTGTGGCCACATATTTTTTTGCTTTCGATTCTAGTTTGGTTGAGGATTTTTCCATTGGTTTTGGGTATTTACCCAAGGCCGAGGGTTCCAACTAGAGAAATTTTGATTGTTAACTAGAAATGGTGTATTTAAATTCAAAGGATCTTGAGGCATACCATGTCTTGGTTTTCATAGTCTCCTTTCTACAATGTAGAATAATTGTCCATCTTCATCCTTCAGTGCTTGAAATTTTGGTTTCCTTGGTTTGTCCTCTGAAATACTTACCACTCTTTTTCACTTGCAATTGACTTTTCATTGTCTGTAGTTAGGGTAGTATTTAGTAAGGATTTCCTTTTCCTCTTCTTTATTTTTCTTTACATGTAGAGTGTCCAATTGGGTAGCCAAATCGCTTATGATGTCTTCTTTCATGTCAGACAACAGGTTACTCAATTCCACTCTAGAGACTCCATTAGATGTCTTGCTAATAGGAAGATGTTCTTTCCCCCCTTGTCCTCTTAGTAAAGGTCCTTGAATAGTTTCTACAAACCTTGCATATTTCTTCAAAAGGTAAGTGAGACACATCCCCTGACCTAATAAGGTTAAGGGAATCCATACAATCATCATTGAATCCTCTTAAAAGCACTAGCTTCAGGGATTCTTTTGAGAGTCTATTTTGTGGATTCTTCTTCAAGCAGAAGTTGAACCTTTCTACATAGTCTTCCAATGGTTCATCTTCTTTCTGAGAAATTATGAAAATATCATCTCTTCTTCTGTCAACTCCTCTACAATAGTCCCTGTATTTTTCTAGGAACTTTATCTTCATAGTATTCCAATATAGAACTACATCTCTTCTGAGACCAATAAACCATCTTAAGACAACATCCTTCAAGGTTGCTAGAAATAGTTTGAGTCTATATGCATCTGATGTGTAATCATAGCTCCTACAAAGGACATCAAACTTGAACAAGAAGGTATCTAGATCCTCAATAACCAAGCCATAAAAGAAATGCAATTTTGAAGGAGGTATATGCTTCAAGACAATTTCTCTCTCCTGGTTGGCAATGGAAAACTCAAAAGTTGCATGTTCTGGTGGGTTATCCATTGTTGCATTAGACATCGTTTGGAAGGTCTCCTCTATATTTGTAGTGCATGTTGGTGAAAGGGAAAGTTCTTCTCCAATAATACCCTTGCTCTGATAACTGCGATCACAAATATCCTCTCTATTTTTATGTGTTGGGGGGAGAAATATTCCCAAAGCATATCTCTTCCTCTGCATACAATAGGTGTGACTTTGTATAGCAATGAATCTTGCACAATGTTAGTGAAATGTTCTAGTATTGATGGAGTAAAACCTAATTATCCTAATGCTGAAAACAAAATACTAAAGTATGAAAAATTGAAATAAGAGAGATGAATCTTGAAAGTAGCACCATCCTTGACAACGATGCCAAAAATGTAGAGTCCCACTAATGTTCAGTAAACTTGGTGTCAAAAACACAATTCAGAGGGGGTCCTAACTGAATAGTCCACTAAACCCTTACAAAACCTTCATTTAATTATCAACTAGGGCTAATGTAAGCTTATGATCATGCTAGAACTGTATGTGCATTCAAATACGCTTCACTACCTAAATCATCCTAACATAGGTGTCTACACACGTTGGAAAACATAAATGGAATAACAGTGAAAAGAAGTAATGTTGAAGCTATTGCTATGGGTGCTTACAGCTAAAGACTACGACTAGTTCACTATCAAGAACTGAATTTTATAGCTAACTAATTTTGCTAACTTGACTAATTTGATTCACTCTAGAGGATGATGCACGAAAATAAATAAAGTATGAACATAAGACAATATCTTAATCATAAATTCATTCACATTCTTATCATGAATAATGGTTAAGATAAATGCAATCATGAAAATAACTATTGTAACAAAAATACATATGCAAAAATTAAAGTGGGGAATAGTTACCTTGAGTGGCCCTTGCTCAAGTGATAGTCTCCATGAGATAAACTCAAATCTAGCTCCTCAAACTAATTTGTAGTGCCCTCCGTTGTGACCTTTCCGGATTTTGTGTAAGTGTTTAATTGCGTTATGGTTGTTTTGTGTGTGATTAGTTTATGCAGTTATCATAATATTTGATGGAATTGTGTACTCAATTAATTAATATAGCATTGAGTAAATAAAACTAGAAATTAAGATGAAAATTAAATAAATTAGTTTTATAAAATATTAAGTAAAGAGTTATTAATAAATAAATAAACTAATTGTTTTGAAAAAAAGTATTCTTTTAATGATATTCGATAATAATTAATAAATTATTAGTTGTTCAAAGATAATTATCCCAATGTCGTGAAGGGTAAATATTATTGCCAATAGATTTTAATTGTTTGGGCGGAAAGTAGATAGCTTGTTACTAACTAAAGATAAATTAGATTCTAATCAAAAATAGAAAAGATGAATAATATTGTGCTAGAGTTAACTCATTAAAATATCGAAGGTAATATGTTTTTCTTTTAAAATTAAATAAATGGCAAGATAAGATTTTGAACTGAAGATAAAAGCAAGGAAAACAATTGGAGAATGCAAAGTGAATAGTTTATTGCTAAATAAATAAATAATAATTAAGCATCGTGATAAGATTTAGGGAAGAGTAAAAGGCAAGAAAAGTTGGGTATACGCTTTATCTTCCTCGATCGTACCACTTCCCAGGGGAGATTTCAATCATTGAAACTCATAAATTAGAATTGAAGAGACAACTCTGGGGGGGAATTATGAAGGATGAGGAAGAAGATGAATAGGGGGAAATGGTGAAATCACAGAGGCTAAGCGATCACCGGCACAACACAATCTCTGTGACCCAAGGTTCCATCCTCACAAATGGATATGGCAGAATGGTTACTAATTAGACAACAATCATAATAGATGGCTTCAAGCAGTTACAGTGCATATTCATTTGGAGTCCCAGGAACACTTATATTCACTGAAGTCTCTTCAAACACAAAGGCATTATGATTATGTAGATTTTTGTTGATTTGGCGACTTCCCTTAATGCTTGCCAAAGCAAATAACACAGTGAACGGAGGAGGAGGATCATGGCCGACGCCTTAATATTGTGCTTTTCATATTTTAAATTCGTGCTTCCTAGATCGACTCTCGGACTGGTGTTGAATAGAAATATAGTCAACAACGCTATTTCTGGTAACCTGATATCGGGTTGTCTCATTATGATGAGCGTATAATTAATGGAGGGTATCTACACTGCCTAGTGCTTTGTTAATCCACCTCTTCATTCATTCTGGACGACTGTGGCGCAGACGGGTATGTTTAGTAACATTTCTAGCACTATTATGCCGTCTGGTAATTTTGAGATGTATGTAGTGTGTTTTGTTCTTCATCTGGTAATTCTGAGATGTATTTCGAATGCATTGGCCATTCTATGAGATAATTTCCGGTTGAGAAAATTGATTTAAGTAAGAGTCTTGAATCTGGTATTCAACCTGTCGCCTTCATCTTCCTATACCTCCTGTGACTGCAAACGATAATAGTTCACAATCTGTCTGCTTTTTTCCATTGCAATCTCTGCACTTAACACCAGATAAAATGCCTCTTCATGCCCTTAGTCTGTATTTAATTATTTTAATTTTCTTCTGACAATCTATCACAGTTGCAGCATTTGAAAATAAGATATTATCAATTTCTAATAAAATAAAGAGCTTTCCAGTGGTCGTGGTGAAGTTTAATTTCCAAACTTCAAACTTGAGCGCGTCTCTAGAAATTCGCCACCAAACAGAAATGTATAAAGTTCAAAATAAAAGAAAAGAAAAAGTTGCAAATTATTTCTTCTGCTCTTAAGTCACACATTTGCACCTCACCTTCCTCCTTCCCTTCAATCTTGTGGATAACAGTGGGGATATGATAATAATGCAAGTAGATGGTGTTATTTCCAAATTCCAATTTTCACTTTCTTATATACTCGGCAACCTGTCACAGTTACAACATTTAGAGTTGAGGCACTGTACATAATTAAATAGCCTCCCTGAAACCATTGGCAACCTATCACAGCTACAAATTTTAGATTTACAAAGATGTAGTAAATTAAATAATCTATCTGATTTCATTGGCAACCTGTTACAGTAGCGCACCTGAACTTAATAGGAAGTTTAAAGGTTTAAGTAATCTCTCTGATTTCATTTTCAACCTGTCTCATCCGCGCACTTGAACATAATAGGAATTTTTAAATGTTTATATATAACCTCCCTGATACCTTTGCAAATGTGTTTAACTTCTAACCTTATTTTCTCCAGGTGAATTTGATTCCTCAGATAACTGATATTCTCTCGGAATGTGTTTTGAAACATAGGAAATCATACTGAATATTGTTTATCTAATTTTCTCCTATGCCTATCTTTATTCTTGCTTAAGCCTAAACTTGCGCATAGGTATGCTTTCCATCTCTGCCAATTCTATGGAGTTTCTGTTCCTATTAAAGAATATTTTCAGAAATAGATTATGGCAATTTTCTTTAATAGAGAAACCTAAATAGGAATAGATTTATTTAGTTGGAATGTATATGATTATTGTTTCATTGACATGTAAATATATATATGTTCTCCTTGCATATTTAAAAACAATGTTCCTCTCCAATTAATATATATATATATGTTTGTATATATACGTTGTTGTTAACTTATTAATTGGAGTAATGAAATTTGTTTTCTGATTTTATTATATGTATATATGTATATATAAGTATATCACGATTATAACTTAAGAGTAAACAAATGAAAGATATAAATATATATACACATGTATGTTATTTTCATCGTTGCAATATTTAGCAATTGGAAATGTAATTGGGATTGTTATAATAGTTAAAATTGAATTAATTGCATTTATATATTTGAAAGGGTTTGTTTAAAAGGAAGTAATGTCTGATATGTGAGGTATCTATGTTGTGTGTTCGTAGAATTAGAGCTTGAATGTTATATGCATATAGCTATAAGGGAATGGAGTCACTATTGTGATAAATGTGTAGTGAGATAGATATTAAAATATGTCTCTTCATTTTCTTTAAATTGACTTAAATGATGTCTCTATAATTGAAGAGATAAGATATAAAGGAAGCCTTAAATGCTAGTTTAATGTTATCACTTTATGTGGATTAGAAGAAAGTAGTATGTGAATTATTAAATATGGTCTTCTACATGAGCAAGCTAATAAGGAATTGATGGATTATTTGACTTAAAACACTTTGAGTTATTGGTAGATGACTTAGTAGTTTACACATAGAAGGAATGTCTTACTGTTTGGTTGATAATGGGAGGTTGCTTCAAAAAGTGAAATTCATGGATGTTATAGTTGCTTGTTCGTGTTGGTTATTATATGATTTGATGTTTTATCTTGACGTGACTTTTCCTTGAGTTGATTTTGGTTGGGATTCTTTTGAATATCTTGAAGTCTTGGATGTTTTGATGAGTATGACCTTCTTAGTTTATTTTGATTTGACGAGCTTTTATTCATTGGGTTGGTGTTGAAGTTGGCTTGAAGCCTCGTATCATTGACAAACTCTTGTTGCTTCATTTTACCCTTGTTTGTGGATTGTCGTTCTTTTGGCTTCCAGAGGCTTGAGATTATTGTCAGTTGGTGTTCTCTTTTTATGTGCCCTTGAAGTGGCAAGCGTTTGATATCATGATTTTAAAAGGGTTGTACATGAATTGTTGAGACTTTGATTATGTGTTTATAGCGAGATGGGTAATGCCTCGCGTGGTTCGGTATTGAGATTATTTGCTTTATCTGTTACGGTACAACCCTTGCTTGGTTTCTTGGTTTTTGGTTTGGTGTTGTTGGGTCTCTAGGGAGAGTGGCTCCTTGTGGGGGCCTGCGCCCCATTTAATGGGAAGGGCACAGGATAACCCACGAGTGAGTTAGTAATCAAGTGAAAACCTAATAATTAACTTAGGAGGGTTGGGTAGTAATATCATTATAAGATTTAAAAAAATGGATGCCTCGTCTTCATTAGTGCTTCCGCAGACTAATGGAAGGCTGAGAAGGCCGTGGTCGGCAAGGTCGTGACCTCGTCTTCACGAGAGGTTTACGGCTCTGCATGAGTCACCCTATGGACCGGCGCCTCCAGTTGGGAGGAAGGGCACATGATAGCCATAGATGGGACCGACGCCTCCAGTTGGGAGGAAGAGCACAAGATAGCCCATGTAGGACTATGCGATGACACTCTCCCCTAGTTGCCCATGTGTTTTACTTTATTACGTTCCTCTGGAAGTATGTTATGGGAGTTGGTTTAGATTGTGGTTGAATGAACATATATTGATTTATAGAGTATTATCTTGATACATCTTTGGTGTACTTTGTGGTCTTGTATGATCTCATTGATATTTGACTTATGACCTTGTACTCTTTTGGTATTGTGATATGATGTTATTGTATTGTTTAATTGCAATTTGGAATTGTATTATGTTTATTAAATTCAGTTTGATTTGGAAGTATTTCATGATCATCCTTTGGTTACTTGTTTACTGGTCATTGCTTTGATTTATGTGATGGGATTTATGACTTTAAGTTATTATGTTGACTCTTGGATGTTGTTGATTATGTCATTGTAATCCTTGAGTTTTATGATACTTTTGTATGTTGTTGAGTCTTGTGGTTCCGTGTTTGGATGCTCTTGGTTGAAGACTCTTGTCAGCTCCTTAGCATGGGGGGTGGGTCTTCAGACCCAGGTGGTCGGGTGGAACGTGCTAAGCACCCCATTGGGTCCCCAGTCGAGGATCGAGAGGTGCGGATTGGTGCTATTGCAGCGACTCCAGAGTTGTATTTGTCTTGGAGTCAGTTATGATACTTTGTATTCATCCGTTTATTTGTATCATGTTATCTTGTGTATGGTTTCCATTTATGTTTGGAAACATTTTTGTATCATTGTACCTCTAGAACAATGTATTGTAATGTAACGTTAAACCTTATGTGGCTATTGGCCATGGCAGTTGTTATTCAATGTGTTGAGTTAATCATGTATATGTTGCATTTACGTACACAGATGGTTTCTTATCAATGATTTATCATGTATGTGTTACATTTGTTAATGTTTACTTTGTTATGGATTATATCTTTGACTTTTATTCCTTATTGTCATTGTGTGGATCTAAGTCTCGTAATGACTCCTCGTGTACCCCAAGGGATGTATGTGTTAGTGAATCTACTTAAATGGAATTCATGTCACGACTTAATGTGTTTTACATGTATGTTATGTTAACTTTAAAAAAAAATTGTGCAGTAATTATTGTTTTATTGTCCTTTGGGGTTCACACGATGGGGCGTTACATAATTCAACATAATAGTAACTAAAAATATCTTCATTGCATAACTTAAGATATCACAATCCAATAAGATTCTTCTAGAATATCTTATTCATAAGATCATGATTGGAAAATAAAACATTATCTATGCAAAAACAAGAAACAAACTAAACAAATCTATCTGCTATATTTTCTACTTCAACCAACTAACTATCTCAACCATCAAACCATACATACAGGTGCGGGAGAGTTTTATTAGAACAAGGACTCAAAACAAAAATATAAACATAAATCACCACTCCCTACATAATAGAGCGTGATAAATTTTGAGTAACTACAAATCAAACTGAGAAAGGTAAAATAATTTGAATAGGACTATAAATTTTATGCAACAACAAACTAAAACATGGACTATAGAAGTAGTCACATTGGATTCCTAATCGTGGAAAAATTCTTCTCCTCTAGTAGTCTTATTAAATGATGTGATGGTTGACAATCATCTTGACAAATAAATGCCTCTGATTTTGCAACTGTTGTGTTCTTCTAACTTCACCTACATCACTTTTTGAAACTCCTTTGGCTACGGGTTGTACATCCTAATTGTTGCGGGCTTCTTGGCTATAAAGATTTAGTTCACACAACATCTACACAATACTAATAACCATAGCTTAAAAACATATATTCATTGCATTTCATACATATACACATATTAACCATGCAATAACTAGATCGTATCATAATCATATTTCCATAGACTTAAAACCAAGTCCAAGTTTGTATGATGATCATAAAAGATACTAAATATTTAGGAATATGTAGGAAATAAGTATCTGGAGATGACTAAAAGCATGCATTAAAACAACAAAAAATTAATAGTTGGCCTCATCAGATCTAATAATATTTTTATCACCCCAAATGGATTTGTATGGGCCCTTTTGGTTGTTTCTTCTTTGAAATTCTTTCTCCAACTCTCTCACACAACTACAACAACGAGCTTGGGTGCCAAAGACTAGGGAGAATACATCTAAATTCCACTTCTATATAGTCTTCTCACACTACAAGTTCTCTACAACCTCCAAGTTTTTCATTTGATAGCTTCCAAGCTCCATGACTAGTCATTATAATAGCTCTTTGTTTGATCCTTTGCTTTTGTAGCCTCTATTTGGTTTATATTCTTCCCTTTATGAAGATAACCTTCATACATGGGAGAAGTGAAAGGAATTGAACTAGACTATCAAGGACATACATGCCACTTATAAATACACAATCTCAACATCTCACATTGCTCATATACTAGGTGACATTAGTTTATAATATATTTTCATTAAAATAATTTATTTTCATAGAATAGAGTAGACTCCTAATCTAGGTAGAGCTCCATATTGCTCTAAAGTTTCAAGCTCTAGATTTATTGTAGGAAGTGAGTTTAATAGTTTATTTAACTTATTTTGTGATAAGATTCCATTTAAAAATCAATGTCAATTTATTTTAGTGCGAAGCATTATAAAACATAGCTTCACAATCATCCTCTCTAAATATATTGTAATAGATAAACACAAAACAATCATAGTTTATCATTTCATTTTTGTTTGTAGATGTATAAAATAGAGAAAACAAAAAAAAAAAATCCTTGCTCTCAATCATATAGATTATATTTATTTGAAAGATGTTTCAATCTTGAAAACACCTAAAACACAAATTAGTTAATTTACTAACTTTTAATATTAGTTTAGTTTAAGTATTTTTTTATCAAATATTCAATTCATTCAAAATCAATTGAATAAACAGGATGAACAACTTTAACATAATAAATTAGGACCTCCCATATTCAATCCAAAGGATACACTTCACTTACAACTAAAAAAGCAATAATCAACTCAACTAAAACAAGGTTAACCAAGATAAGCTTAGCCAAGCAATCAAACTAAAAAAAATTGACCTTGAATGGACACAAATCTTGAACAAATCAATATCAAATTAAATATATTTGAACACATTGCTAAGAGATCATCGCTCATATTCTCTCCACCTTGATCACATTCAAATTCTCATGCTCATGTGTATTGGGATCAAAGAGGATTAGGTAGAAGCTACTCTAAGGGAACTAAAGGAAAACCTACCCCCACCTAAAATTATTGAAGAGAAACAAGCTCAAGAAATCCAACAAATACAAGAGAATGATATAAACATGTAATTATGTTAGTGCATCTTGACATGCTATTCAAAGTAGAAATTTGTTGCCTTGACTTGTTCCTAGAAAACACTCACTAATAGCTTGAATCTATGGAAGCCCCTACTATAGAAAAAAAATTGTCACCACTACATATCTATAAAGGTTCATAAGCATAAACTCCCACAATTTCCACACTACAACTCCCATAAGAAACTTTATTGCCACATTTAGGACACTTATCCCTCAAGAAGCAGGTATTCCTCCAAATACTATTATGCTCCATTTTCTCTTTCCATGTGAGCAAGAGTGATCTGGTCATATGTAGAGCCAGACATGAGCAATGCATGTGCATCCCCACTTTTAATTTATACACAGTAGTGATAAGTACCCAAGGTACCTTTTGGATGTGTTAGACTAGGTGAGATATCAATGGAAGGTTTTTTGAAGTGAACCTAACACTTACCTTTCACTATTATGCCCCTCTTTATCCTTTCATGCCTATTTAAAAAAATGAATAACTATAAGGACACTTACTTTGATGATAGACATCAAGAACATGAACAAAATGATAGTTCAAAGAAATACTATAGTATCTTTCTTTTTAACTATTTATATGTTTCTCTACATCATTCAAAGGTGCATTAAAAGATCATATTACATCTCTAAGAAAGATATACTATCCTTATTAGAGATGAAAAAAGTGAGTCACCAACTACTTTCATACCATGTGAGATTTTATAATGGGGAAAACCTCCTAGAATTTGATGACACAATTGAATTACAATAGAAAAAATCACAATTAAACATTGTAAAAATGTGACATGAATCTTATTCCAATATGGACTCAATGCAATAGATGTATAAGGATTCTCAAGAGTGAATGATAAGTTGGCATAAACAAGATATACCACAAAGAGATGTGTGTGCAACTATTGTGCAGTATTACTTGAGATATAATCACATGTGTAGTACATCTCCCACAAACTAGGAAAGTGCATGTTATATGATGTAATTACAACCTGACCAAGTAGATAGCTACCTAAGTAAGCTTATCTTAGGTGTCCACTAATGCAATAAAGTAAAAAAATAAATGCAAGAAAATATATATGCACCAACAAATTGAATAGTGGAGGTTTTTGAGAAAATCTTGGGGAATATCTGGCTTAAGATATGCAATGTTGGGAAAAAGGACTAAGATGAGTGTGTTCCTTCTATGCTATGGGCATATTTAACCAGTTACAATAAACTAATACGGTAGAAACTGTTTTAGTTGGTGTATAAAAAGGAAATATTTGTGTTCATTAAGTTTCTATTATCAAGCTTAACAATTATGTAGATTAGATAATTCAATGATCAAATGTCCTTGCGTGCATGGATATACATACTTGATTAGTTAGAGAAAAATTGAACTTCAAGTTGGGATGATATTTCCTTATGATAATCAATTTCAAAAGCATCTTGACAAGTTGAAGGTTTATTGGTTGGAACCATTTAGCATCAAGCATATCATTATGTATAGCATAGTTAAGTTGGAGACACTTGAAGGACATGTTTTGTAAGAAATATTTTATGGTAGCCAACTTAAACCATACTATTTAGGACCATATTATCCCTATGTGTCTATTATCTTTAGTCAATATGGTCTTTTTGACCAAAAGTAGTGTAGGATTTTATTTTATTTAGACACTCCCTAATTTACACTATTTATAAAATTGTGTTTTAATGTAGTGTACATATAATCTATGAGCTTGTATTATTCAAAGATATTATTTGTACCCACAAGAAGCCATTTGAGGCTAAGAGGAAGAACAAGATTAGGATCAACCATTGGTTTTACTTAGGTTAGTGAGTTTGTGTGCATGTTGTTAAATAGGTGTAGGAAAACTGAGAGGTGGGGGGTGAATCAGTTGTCACACAAATTCAAACTTAAAACTTTCACTTATCAATTCTTCAACCACATTATTCTGTTATTAATTATGAGCATGAAACATAAATAACAGAAAGTAAATCATCACAATGAACACCCAATTTTTATGTGGAAAACCCAATAAGGAAAAAATCATGGTGAGGGTTAACTCACAATATAAAGATTTTAAAACTGAATACAGAGGCTCACTGCCAAGGGCTCACTGCCCAGAAGAGGACTCGCTGTCCAAATACAAAGGCTCACTACCTAAAAAGGACTCAATGTCCAATAGGGAAGCTCACTTCCTATAGATACAAAAGAGAACAAAATATCCACCACTGCATTTAACACACCTTCACAGCCTTGAAGAATGAATTGCAAAAACCTTTAGCTCACTACCTTCAGGAATCTGACATAATGAAAAACTGTTTTCACAACTCACTCACACACACACTTATGCTCTTATGATTGTGGCTCACTTTTGTCACTTTGCATCACACTGTCATACAACCCTTTATAATCGACTTGATTTTATACCATTCTCAACCTTAGAAACATTTACCAAGGTTGGCCACAAACAATTCATTTCAAAATTCAAATTAGGTCGACAACTCGAAATTCCCACTGTGGAAAGTAATAAGAGTGGACCAATAAAAAATATTTTTCAAGATAAAAAAAACACAATACTCTTGAATCAACTACATGCTTCCTTAATTAAATTTTATTCTTTGAATGAAGTATAAACACTAGGTTGGCCAAACCTAATGAAAACACAAATGAACAATGATGCACACACTTCCCAACATGAAGATGACATGTGGACACCTCAGCACGCTTCAATACTCACAATACTTCATTTCAAACTTCTTCAGATATGTTTGCAACAAACAAATATACTTCATACACTAAATACCATTCACTAGATCATCCAAACTATGCAAACCTACACTGGAATAGAGAAACATAACTACCAAATTTCCAATCTTCAACCTTCTTTTCTAGAACATAAATAATACCATTATATGAAAAATCCTAGATCTGCAAGATCTGAAATAAACTAATGGAGGATTGCAGAGTAGAGACATTTCTCCCAATTCATAGAAGATCAACTCTACTGGTGAAGCACACATACTCGTGGACACAACTTTCATATACAATCTAATCAAAAGCTAAAAATCATAATATATCACCATCAAATCACCATTAGCAAACCTCCAGAACAACACAATAATAAGATCAACACAGGAGAAACATGGAGCACATACCAGAGCACCATTTGAACACATCCATGACTCTAACTTCTCTTCTTTATTAATTTTCTCAAAAGCACTTGGAAACTCATCAATGCAACTCATCTACAACCAAATAAGATAGCTCCATGTACTCACAACATCTCAAAAAGATCTCAACTATACATGTACAATCAACAACATACTGAACAATTTTGACATCAATGACAACACCACCAAACTAGCCCATACTTGCAACAATCTCCCCCTTTGTCATTGATGGCAACACAGGGTGTGAAAAACCATCAAAGACAACAATCTACACAATATACTAGGAGAACACGCAACAACTTTTCACATACCTTTCTCTCCCCCTTTGACATTAATGGAAAAGAACAACTACTTTGATTACTCCCCCTTAGGAGTACACTCATTTTACAACAATGGAAACCTTTTCTACTCCACCTATGGAGTAGACCCATTTATCAGTCCAAATAAATAAATAATCTGTGAATTCACTAGATTGATGCACCTTCATGTGCACTTAGTTCGGAGGGCCAATGACCCCCAATCTCTCCCTAAGATGTTCAAAAGTGTCCTTCGGAAGAGCCTTAGTAAATATATTTTCAATATGTTCCTTTGTTGTAACATACTCCAATCTGACTTCATTCTCCAATACTTTTTCTCTCATAAAATGTTATTTAATAGATATGTGCTCTGTTCTTGAATAAATAACTGAGTTCTTTAAAATATTTATTTCACTAGTATTATCAAAGAAAATAGAAGTAGGATCATCACATACCACTCCAGTTTCCTTCATAGTTTGCTTCATCCACAAAACTTGTGTGCATCAGGATGTTGCGGCAATGTATTTAGCTTCTGCAATAGATAAAGAAATAGAGTCTTGATTTTTACTCAACCATGAAACTAGTCTTCCGCCAAGAAAGAAAGCACCACCATTGGTACTCTTCTGGTCATCTATACATCCAACCCAATCATCATCTGTGTAAGTACTTAGAGTAATATCATCACTCTTAGGATACCATAATCCATAATCTGGTGTGCCTTTAAGATATTTAAATATTCTCTTCACCATTGTAACATGTGTTTCTTTAGGATCTTCTTGGAATCTAGCAACTAGACATACTGCATGCATAATATCCAGTCTAGTAGTAGTAAGATATAGTAGTCCACCAATCATCGATCTATATTTTCTCTGATCAGTCTTAGAAAATTCATCATCTTTTCTTAGTTTACATCTAGTTACCATAGGAGTACAAACTGGTTTAGAATCCTCCATCCCAAAAAATTTCAGCAACTCTTTTACATACTTAGATTGTGAGATGAATATCCCTTTATCAGTTTGATTCACTTGTAGACCAAGAAATAAATTCAATTCACCAATCATAGATATCTCAAATTATTTCTGCATTTCTTCAGCAAACTTCTTACACATGCCATCATTTCCACCAAAAATGATGTCATCAACATACACAACTACTATCAACATTTTGTTACCTTGTACCTTGAAGTAGAGATTGTTGTTAGCAGAGCCTTTACTGAATCCTTACTTTGTCAAGTATTTGTCCAGTCTTGTATACCAAGCTCTGGGAGCTTTCTTTAGTCCATACAATGCCTTCTTCAATTTACAAACCATGTCTGGTTTGTCAGACAACTGAAATCCTTCAGGTTGCTCCATATACACTTCTTCCTCCAACTCTCCATTCAGAAAAGCTGACTTAGCATCCATCTGATATACTTTAAAGTCCTTGTGGGAAGAAAATGCCAAAAACATCCTAATAGCCTCCATTCTAGCCACACGAGTGAATGTGTCTTCAAAATCTATTCCTTCAACTTGTGAATATCCTTTGCAAACCAGTCTTTCCTTATTTCTTATAACTTCTCCATTTTCATTTAGCTTATTCTGAAACGTCCATTTCAAACCAATCACATTCTTATTCACAGGCCTAGTGACTAGTTCCCATGTCTAATTCTTTTCTATCTATTGTAGCTCTTCTTTCATTTCTCTCATCCAAATTTCATCTTCACATGCTTCACTTACAGTCTTAGGTTCTATTTTAGAAAGTAAGCACATGTTTACCTCAACTACAACTCTGCTTCTTGCCTTTATGCCTTCACTCTTGTTCTCAATTATTTGTTCTTCTAGATGATTCCTCTGTACATACTTAGGAATCCTAACAACAGGTTCTGGCTCATTCTGTTCTTCCTCTTCTTCTTCAGTATGTTCTTCTTTCTCTTTATTTTCCTCCAATACATGTCCACAAATAGGATCATCAGGTTCAACCTC
The DNA here is from genome assembly GCA_007258455.2 of Sequoia sempervirens. Classification (NCBI taxonomy): domain Eukaryota; kingdom Viridiplantae; phylum Streptophyta; class Pinopsida; order Cupressales; family Cupressaceae; genus Sequoia; species Sequoia sempervirens. Next base: position 68,776 of record VDFB02392914.1, on the reverse strand, counting down.
ACTTATCGCAATCGATTTGTGTATGTCTTCATCAACTTTCACATTTGCAATTTCAATAATCTTCCTCAGTCATTTATTAAAGCATTTGTATTCCTTGCTGGTAGTAGAGTATCCAAGAAAAATTCCTTCATCACATCTAGCATCAAAATTCCCAAGATTTTCATCATCCCTTTTAATATAACATCTTCTTCCAAATACCTTAAAATATTTTACAGTAGGAGTCTTACTGGTCCATAGCTCAAAGGTTGTCTTTGTGTTGTTGTGTCTAATCTGAAATCTATTAAGAACATAAACAACAATATGTATCGCTTCTCTCCAATATACATCTGGTACATTTGACTCTTTCATGATAGTTCTAGCTGCTTCCTGTACTGTCCTATTTTTCCTTTCAACTACTCCATTATGTTGTGGAGTTCTTAGGGAAGAAAACTGTCTTTTTATGTCATGCTTATCACAAAATGCATTAAATTCTTAGGAAGTGAATTCACCACCTCTATCAGATCTCAAACATTTTATTTTCAAATTTACTTCATTTTCTACTCTTGCTTTAAAAACCTTAAATCTATTTAGAGCCTGATTCTTTTCTCTGAGAAATGCAACCCATGTAATTTGAGTATAATCATCAATAGGCAACATAAAGTACCTATCTTTATTCAGGCTTCCAACTTTAGTTAATCCATAGAGATCAGTGTGAACTAACTCCAAAATTTAGGTAGTACAGTGTTCCTTTCCCTTAAAGCTGCATCTAGTCTGCTTCCCCAGTTGACAGCTCCTATAGATAGTATTAGCCGGTCTTGTGATTCTAGGCAGTCCTCGAACAATCTCCTTTGAACTAATCTTAACCAAGTTATCAAAATTTAAATGTCCCATTCTCTGGTGCCATAACCAACTTTCACTGATTTGAGATACCAGGCATTGACCGTCAACTCCCTTTAACTGATAGATGTTTCTATGAGTTCTTCTTCCAATTGCAACTATATCTCCATTTCCAGACTCTTTTTCTGATTTCACAAGTATTATTTTGAAACACAAGATTAAAGCCATTACTACACATCTGACCAACACTTAGAAGGTTATGCCTCAAACCCTTCACATAATATACATCATCAATATTATACACTCCATCAAAACTAATTGAACCTTTACTGTAGATCTTCTCTCCTGAATCATCACCGAACATGACCAAACCACCATCATATTTCTCAATTTTAGTGAACTTACTCTTATCTCTGGTGATGCAGGAGCATCCTTGGGTCATAACAATCTTGCATCACCCAAAAATACTTTCATTTCAGTTTGTCTCTATTTTCTTAGTTCGAGTTGGTAGATCCAGTAGTTCTTCATGTTTACTTGTCAGACCTCATGGATCTATGTGTACATCGTGGGCATGTTCATTTTCCTTATTCTATATTTTGAGCATGATTGGTTTCTTTTTTGGCAAGTTATCGCTTCCAGAATATTTGGCAATTTCTTGATCTAACACCGGAATAGTTTTCAAAGCCCAATGGCTAGTTGGATTGTTTGTGGATCGTCTCTGATGTTCACGGATCATGGCGGTGTGATTATAATTATTATTTGAGGAGTTTTCAATTTTAGTTTAGGTCCACACTTCATTATATGCATTCACCGAGATGTAATTCAAATTTGGTGGCCGACCTATTCATGCAACCATTTTGTTTTCCCTCCTTGGAAAATTATCTTTATTGTTGGCTAATGTAGATGTTTTTGGATTTTTGAATGTATATAAGGAAATGTAATTGATCATTAGTGAGCCAACAATGTAGTATCAGAGTTAGGATAGAAAGTCTGATATGTGATATGGTCTGTAGGATTTTCGCTCACATTGAGGAGCATGTAAGAAGATGGTATTTGAGCATGTTGTAAATAGGCTTGCGAGCCAAACTTTGTAAGCCCAGATGTTGTCGGCTAATTGTAATTAAATTATCTAATTATAATAATGTCTACATTTGTGTTTGCATCAATTTTCTGTGTTGCTTTTGTTGTGTGACTCTTGTTGCACGGTTTGGACTATTCTCTTTGAGGACCCTCTGACCATGGCTGCATCAGTTGTTATTAGAGCAGGTTGCGAACTTGTGAATTTGGAGATGAGGGATGGTTGCGAACCCATGAATCTGGAGATGAGAGATGGTCGTGAACCTTGAGTGGGTGGTAGTCCTTGAGGCATCCTTGGGGTGAACATAGCGCTGACTAGAGGCAGGTTGTAGGTGTGTTCAATAGATCATTGAAAGAGAGGCAATTGAAACCTTGCAGTCAGATTGTTGAGTTTAGGTAGTTGCACTGAGCACAGGGAGATATGCCGCTAAGAAGGATGAACCATAGAAGAATGGAGCAAATGATGAAGAATTTAAGAATGAGATGAGGAATGAGATCTAGAACCTCTTGGGTGGTTTGAGGAGAAACCCCGAACTGGAGGATGAATATGAAGAAGTTGTAGAGGAGATTGAGACTGAAGATGCTGAGGGACCGACAAATGAGAGAGAAGAGAGATTGTGGAGGGTAGTCACACAAGTAAGTAAAATTCATAAGTTGGAATTTTCTAATTTCTCTGGTACATTAAATCTAGAAGACTTGATAGACTGGATAGGAGAATTGGAAGACTATTTTGAGTTGGGAGATATTAGAGATCCTCTGAGGGTTAAGCTAGTGTAGACTAAGTTAAAAGGACATGCTGCTTTATGGTGGAAAGAGTCGTAGAAGGATAGAGTGGAGAATGGTGAGGCAAGAATCACCTGATGGAGATAGATGGTTGCAAGGTTAAAGGCTAAGTTTATCTCGAAAGATTATGACTTGAAGTTGTTTAAGAAGTTGCAGAACCTGAAGTAGGACATGAGTGTGAAAGAGTATATCAAGGAATTATACAAGATGACAATTAGATCTAGACATAGAGAGATGACTAGAGAGAAGGTGGAAAGATATCTAAATGGCCTTAGATACAATATTTAGAATGAGATTAGTATGTTGAGAATTTCTACAGTTGAGGATGCTTTTCAATATTTTCTTAAGGTTGAGGATAAAGTGAAGAAAAGACAACATTACCCTAGGAGGAAGGAGAGATAGATGAGAAATGGAAAAGAGAAGCAGGCAAGTGAAGAAGAACCTAGACCTAAGTGGAGTAAAGAATCATATCAAAAGTTGCAAAGAAGAGGAAATAGCAATAAAGAGTTCTTGGGAAAATGTTTCAAATGTGGAGAATTTGGACATAGATCTTTTGAGTGTCTTGAGGGATCAAGTAAGGGGATTGGTAAGAAGAGTTGTGTGGAACATGAAGAGCAGGTAGTTGAAGAAGGGATAGAGCCTGAACAAAGTGAATTTCTTATGCTTAGAAAAGTATTGATGAGACAGAACATGGAAGAGGCTGACACTTCACAAAGGAAGAATCTTTTCCAGATTGTATGCAAATCAGGAGGTAAGTGCTATAATGTTATTGTGGATAGTGGAAGTGTTGATAATTTGGTATTGTAGACATGTAAAATATGTTGATCCCAACTAGTAACATTGTTTCTTCCTAAATCATCCCTCGGTCTAACCATTTAATCAAATCCTCTCATCTAATTAAATTCATCAACTTTCATCCCTTGATTAAATAAATCATTTTGTCTAATTAAGTCACTCCCTCTTGTTAATTAAATCAATCCATCTGATCTAATTATCCCTATTGAATTAAATAATTAATTTTATTTGATTAAATCTCTAAAGTCTATCCATTAAATTAAATAAATTAAAACCTTATTTTATTTAGTCTAGCACCATCTCTTTTAATTAAATAAATCAAAATCCTTATTTAATTAATCTCTTGTCATATTCCTCTCTTATTTGATTTAAATAAATCCATAAATTTGAGTCGAATAAGTCACATCATCTAACCTCTCTCATTAAATTAATTAACCCTTGATTAATTTAATCTCATCTCATGTCCCATCCTCTAGGTAATGCAAGTTGCACATGAAAATAGATTTAATTCATTTAATCCCTATTTTCCTCACAGGGCATCTTTTGGAATATTCTCTCAATTTGAATCCAAAAATTCCAAGTCAACATGTACATCCAACAAGGCAATAAATTCATCTTACATGTCCTTTTCCTTGAGCCAAGTGGCATTTATTTAATTTTCCCTTCCCTCTTGCATGCCATTTCAACAAATTTGAAATTCAAAATTATGCATTTATTGGCACAATCCCCAAATCTTGCACATCCTTCATCCATTCATAGCTTGACAAGTGGCATCTTTCCATTGGATGAATGTTAGTCCCACATTGCTCAAAATTGGACATTCATCCATCTTGAAATTCTATAAATAAAGAGCTCATATCCTCATTTCATCATCCACAAATTATGCAAAGTTACCATGCCCAAATATCCATCAAATTTCATCGATCATTCTTGAATCATAGTTAGGTTTTGCAGATTTTAGCTTGGAGCACTCTTCAACATCACCAAAAAGGATCAAATCTTCATCAACACATCAAGTTTGCATCTTAGGAATTGGGAAAGGGCCAATTTTCACATCAAATTGGCACCAATTCCCCCAAGGGAACATCAGTTTGGACATTTAAATTAGGATTCAATCTTTGTTTTGTCATTTACATTGTATTCTTCATTATTTTCTTCCTAGTTTGAGTTTTGTAAATGGATTTCATGGGGAATTCTTATTTTGGCTTGCAATTCCTTATTTAACTTGTTTATTCATGTTGTTTTGCAGGTACCAAGAAAAGGGTTCGTACATTTGGTGCTAGAAGGAGGGCTACATCTCACTTTCAATCAGTTTTTCTCAAAAATTTTGTGTTTTTTGCTCATACACAGAAAATTCTAGCACTAGGAGCTCAGCATTGTTGTCTCTTCAGCATTGCTATATAGCACCGCGAGAGACTCAAAGTGCGACGCTGGACTCATCCTGCCAAGAAAATTTGAGTTATAAACTCCACCGCTAGGCTCGTTGACTCATAGACAGTTTCAAAAATAATCAAACTATGATGCTAGAAGAAAACTGTGACGCTGGGAAAAAAGTGCGACACAGGTTAGCACTCTATCTCGACACAGAGTGACGCTGACTAGCAATCGAAATTGTGAGAGGACCGCTGGTAAATCAAACTGCAACGCAGTTATGAGTTGTGACACTAGAAGGGAGTAAAAGGGGGAAATTTAATTTTAGCACGTGATATTTGATTAATGATTAATTTGTTCTCTGTTTTCTGCATTTTTGTCTTTGTATTTTCTAGAATTTGATTGGTTTTTTTTCCTTGTAGGTTGGAAATTGAAAACGAAGAAAGGAGAAGCACGAGGAGGATGTTTCATCAAATCAAAGTGTTTTTAAACACTTTAGTGTTTGCTTAACACTTTGTTAAGAAATTGTTATCTTTTTTTTTCTTAGGACACTAGTTTTCATTTGGGTTTAAAAAGAATCTTTCAATTTCTTCTTGCAAAGGCTAAAATGAACATTAGGACCACAACTTACTAGATTTTGTTTCTTGGATTAACAATTGAACAAAGTATCTCTCACTTGTCTTTTGGTGCTTAAAAAGAACTCACATTTTGCTTGGAGGATTTACAAAGAACAAGTGCAACTTTGTTTTTTTGTGAAGGCTTACTTAAACTAAAGGCATTGAAAAAAGGACGTATGCGCTTCTCTCGTGCTTTATAGCGATCTTGAGAATCAAAAGGCCTTTTTCATGACTTTAGGGTGAGACAAAGCAATCACCTCCACACTTCGATTTGGGTTGAAAATTGAACAACATCTTGTGCAAGTGTGAGTGGGGGCATTATTGTGTATATTCTCTCTCCTTGTGGCCAACAAGGATTGATTGAGTTACGAATATTGTTCTTCATTCGCTTTTGTTTATCCTAGAGGGCCTGCCTTGGGGAAAAAGTACTCACCCAAGGGAATGACTCAACTGATAACACTCTAAAGCCAAGAGTATTTCCAACCGGGATATAAATGTGGATATTGGAAGAAACACCAATATCACGCAGTTGATTCCGACAAGATGGATCTAAAAGGGGACTCTTGCCATATGGGTCAATCTCCACGAACAGAAAGTCCTTATTAAAACCCATGTGCTAGATTCTTCAAAATCCTTTAAATCTATTTGTTGGTGCAAGAACAGTCATTCTGAAGCCACCCCACACTTTTACGGTCTTTTAGTAGAAATGAAAAACATGCCATGGGAGTTTCATGGGTGTTGATGCTTGGTTGCCTAGTATAAGTGAGTGCCATGGAGGGGAGCCAGTGGGGTCAAGCATCTAACCATTCGCTAAAGATAAGCGTAGCTGGACTTGTCCAAGTGGGAATCCAACAAATATTTTCTTACACATCCATAGGATTGTACTTATTCTTGGGTTACAAAATGCATTGTTTGATCGAAAACATCTTGAAAATCAACACTTAACATCATTATCCAAATTTCAAACTCTTTTGGAGACAAATACAATTGACTAAATCCATATGTTATTGCTTTCCCTTGGGATTCACATCCTTAGAGGTTTCTAAACATTGGATTACATCTCGATTTGTCTACCTAAGTAAACAATAGGAAAACCCTTGCCTTAAGTTCATCAAATTTCCACATAACATATCTTGTGGGGTTTGAAGAAATTAAGACATTGGACATCTTAGTTTGAAAACCTAATCAAAGAAAGTGTTTGTGGTAAAATAAAGCCATTAAGAAAATCTAAGCAAAATGAACTTTCATATATGTTGAAGACTCACGATTCTCAAAAGAATCCAAATCCCAAAGCAAAAATCATTGGTTGGAAATCCGAAAATGAATATTCAAAAGAGATCATTTCTTGGTTACAAAGGTCTATAGAAGCATTGTATTCTCTTCAATACCTAGGTCGAGGCAAACAAAGTGTCTTTTATAGGTTCATCTTAGGATCAAAACAAGTTAAAATATTTTTCATCCATCCCTCAAAACATCAAAAACAAATTCATCTCACCATCACCTTTTGGAAAATCTTGAAAAACATCTTTAATACTAGGCTTTGTGGTAAAATCAAAATAATTGAGACTAAATCCTTGAGGACATTATCAAAATCACCTTTGTCTAGGTATGTATAGATGCACCCTTTTACATATGCTTAGTCAAAGTTATCAAAATCATCTTGTTTAGTTTAGTATACGTAGATGCATCCTTCTTCGTATACTTGGCTAAACTATCATCTTGTTTTGAATAGGTATGGGTAGATGCATCCTTCTCCCCGCACATATTCAAATCATCATCCCTTGAACAAATCTATCCCTTAGATCATCATCCAATATCTTAGGGTCTTTTTGTTCAAAATCAAAAGCAAATAAAAATCAGGGACAAAATCCCAAATCCCAAATTCAAAATCAAAATCCATCCGAAAGAACCGAAAAGCCTAGTATCTCCTTCAAGATTTACCAAAAGATCATAACATCCACATCATTCATCTTTTTAATCCTCATCATATCACCTTTAGATCCTCAAGATATCCTAAAAAATTTTCCGCTTTGGACATAAAGTAAAGATCAATCCAAAGAACCAAGAGATTCATCTCTCCTATTCTTGAAAAATTGATCCTTGTTTTATGGTTCAAACTAGATCTCAATACAAGAAGAGTATGGAAGCCAACAAATAAACACCCGCTTCAAGTGATCTTAGCCAAACCAACGTAGAAATGAATCTTGCATAATCAAGCAATCCGTTGACCATCTCATCATCACAAAATCTGCAAGAGGAAAACCAAGGAGAGGATCTTACCTTTGGAATGTCTCACAAAGAAATGACTAAAATGATCCAAAATTTGGAGAACCATAAAATCATCAACATCATGATGAGACTTAACCCATCGTTATACATGCTTGAGCTAGCAAAACAAGGGGCCAAGTTACCTTCAAATTTTGATGTGAGTACTATAGTGGAGAAATCTTTTCCTCCAATCTCATCCACCATTCCCATCTCATCTACACCCCCATCTCAAAACATCACGCAAAAAATTCCACAAATCACAACATCGTTTGCTCCAACCCAACTCAATGTTAATAAGGGAAGTGCATTTCTCAATGCAATTCAAACACACCCCTTGTTAATAATCAAAATTTGGATGAAAATACAACCTTGGAACAAAACATACCCCAAAATCCATTACACAAAAATGTTCCTCTCAGTTGCCATCATGATCCATCATCATCATTTTTTCACGCAACACCCCAAACACTTCTCAAAAATTTGCAAGAGAAGGGAGATATGTTCGGACTAGGGGGCATATTCGACACCACAACATTTTCGCAAGGACTCGTACCCCTTACATTTCCATCACTTCTACTTTTTCCATCATCATCCACACCACTCCTTGGCTTAGGGCTTCCCCCTTTACCAAGTATTGATCAAAACAACATCCCAAATATCAATCAAATGTCTATGTCAAACACTCAAAACTTGTTGTCAACATCACAACAACAGGCGACAAATGCACAAGCAATTACAATATCATCAAACACCCCCCTAACATCGCAAAGCATGGTTTCTCAAGGACCAACCACCATATCAACATGACCACCCAACACTCAAATCACCAACACAACATCATCACCCATTCCAAATCAACCACCACCCCCACCACCACCAACATCCACCAAATCAAGTCAATACAATGTGGCATTGAAAACTGCTTTTCAAAGGGGATTCCAACAAGTGCAAAAACAAAAAGCTGTACACCTAGCTGCTCAACAAGCTGCTCAAGCTGCACAAGCTGCCCAAGATGCACAAGCTGCATTACAAGCGCAACAAGATACACAAGCCCAAGCTTTATTACAACAACGACAACAACAAGCCGCTCAAGCTACACAAGCCGCACAAGCATTGCAAGCACAAAAGTCTGCTCAAGCACAACTTCTATTGCAACAACAAGCAGCACAAGCGCAAGCCCAATATCAAGCACAACTTCATGCACAAAGACAAGCAGCGCAATTGCAAGCATATCAACAAGCATTAAAGCAATATCAAGAGAAGCAAGAAGCAACACAATTGGAAGCCCAACAACAAGCGTTGTTGGAACAACAACAATCCCAACAACAAGCACAACAACAAGCTCAACAACAGGCACAAATATTAGCACATCAACAACAAGATCAACAACAAGCATTGTTCATACAAAAGCAGGTGGAAGCCTACCTCGCTCGAAAAAACGTAAAGATACCATCAAATAAATTGACCAACCCACCCATCCAACCCATAATTGAAACACCCCAAAACACTTTCATCCCACCCTCTAATCCGCAAAATGATGTGACAACACAAATTAGGTTGCTCTCGTAACAAGTGCTCGACCTTCAATCAGGGTGAACAACCAAAACACCAAGAAACTTGCGTCCCTATCCATTTGATAGGAGCTTAGTAACGAAACCATTCCCCAATGGATTTGAGATCCCCAAATTTGACAAATATCAAGGGATGGGAAACCCTGAAGATCACATCAGGGAATTCCAGGTTCATTGCATGGAGGTCACATATGACGATACTTATCTGATGTGGCTATTTCCTAGGTGTTTGGTAGGCCACACTATGGAATCGTTCTCTCACTTACCTTCAGGAATTAGAACATTTCAAGAAATTATAGACGCATTCATTAAGAACTATGCATGCAACATTGCAATGGATGTTAGTCTAGAAGAAATCTCAGCTCTGAAACAAGGAAAGGGTGAATCTTTTGCTTTGCAAGGCCAATTGGAGCAAGTGGACCATGCCAGAAGAACAAAAAGTTTGCACCATCATAGCCAACCTTGAAGGCCGCTTGGCATTTCATCTCAAGGTTCAGGGCATCACCACATACGATTAGTTAATCCCCAAGGCGCTTAGCATCGAAAGAGCCCTTGTGACTCAACCCGCGGAATCAACATCATACCACGAATAGAAAAACAACTGCCCACCATCCAATTACAATGATAAACCTCGCACGTGGGCAAGGAAAAAAAACATTACTAATGATGGTATCGTCGATGCCAAGGTGGTCATTAGTGCCCCTCGCCAACATACACCCGCACCACAAATCCAAACACAACATCAAAACACTCATCACACACCACACCAACCCAACAACAATCCAACCATCAATAATATCAATGACCAAAGGGGACCACCCCAATGAAAAAGTTATCCCAATTGAAAATACATCACTTTGGGGGAACCACTTGAGGACATAATGAAAAAGTTGATCGACGAAAAACTCATCAAGCCTCCTACATTTGAGAATTACCAAGAACCAGATGTCAAACCTCCTTGGTATAACGAGAATCAACTCTGCGAAGTCCATAAAATCAAAGGCCACAACACAAATAGAAGCATGAGACTCAAAAACATCATCCAAGATCTCATCGATAAGAAAATCATAAACATGGAACAACCTACGGGAAATCAAGATCTTAAGATATATACGAATCCAATGCCAAATCATGGCAAAAAAGGGAATAAAAATGATAAAGGGAAGGGCAATGTAAATCATGTGTATGAAATAGTCGTTTCCTCCGTAAATGAAGACTGCATGGTCATCACCATCAAGGGTGCCCATGCCAAAGATTGTGGAGTTACCACAAGAGGTGGCAAAGTCACCATTGCAAGATCATCCCAACCAAATAGAATCCCTTCATCTAGATCTGTTTCACATGGCTACAATGTCGTAGATCAACTTAAGAGAATGCTAGCACAAATATCCATCATGGAGTTGTTAAAAATATCATCTTCCCATAAGAAAATCCTAGAGGAAGCGTTGGTGTCATCCACTGTCTGCGCAGATCTCGATGCAGAGCAATTCCAAGCTATGGTCAGAAATATCATAATGCCTAATCTCCTTACATTTTCTGACCAAGATTTCCCCACCCAACCATCTCACAACCGTGCACTTCACTTGGAAGCCATTGTACACAAGAGAAAAATCAAAAGGGTCTTGGTGGATGGAGGTGCATGCTTGAACATATGCTCTCTTAGTCTCATCAAGAAATTCAAAATATCAGAGGATTCTATAGACAAAGGAAAAGGTATCACCATAAGGGCATATGACGATCAAGAAAGAGTCTCAGAGCACAATCAAACTCCCTATTCAAGTAGGGCCTGCCATCATGGAAAGCACTTGTCAGGTCTTGGACCTTGAATTGTCGTATAATATCCTCCTAGGATGCCCATGGATCCATGCGATGAAAGCAATAGCATCAACCTTCCACCAATGTGTGAAATTTACAAATAATGGACAAGAAGTTACCATCCATGGAGATCCCAAACCTTTCTCATACTGCAAAAATCTTGAAGCAAAGTATTACAAAATCCCCCAAGTGCCAAAAAATGATGAGGGCCCATCCACACCTTACATCGATCCCGCCACTCTTGCATCCATTTCCGTGACAGAGACACCCGTCACTCCCACCATTCCCACCATCTTTGACATCAAAATCATCATCTAGGATGACGGTTGTGGAAGCTACAAGCTCCCTAACAATGCTTTTGTGGTAGGAGAGTTACCACAATCTCCTAGATCATGGGGACATCCACAAGAAAACCTAGCTTCCACATCATAGATGTCTCTTGGAGACTATCTTGAATTCACAAGATGGGGAGATCTTGGACAAGAAATTATTGAGACAGATCCATCTCACATGTTATACCAAGATGAAAGACCAATGGTTGATTTACCCATGGATGACAGGAGCAAGGGCCTACAAATGATGCTAGCAATGGGCTACGATAGAAATCAAAGACTGGGACAAAACGATAATGGGCTTATAATACCTATCATGCCAGAGATGCAACCGATGACAAATCTTGGCCTTGGATGTACCCCTCTGAGTATAACCATACGTGGCTGAAGTCCTCCGGTTAGAGCGGTTAATAAACCTCATCAGCCAACTGTAGTAGAACTACGATTACCAGTATCCACATGTCATGTTCTAGATAAATATACCTTTGATATAACCGATGTTTGTAGTAGTAGTGATGATGAGGATACCATGACCAATCTACCTAGGTTATTCAAATATTTCGCCCTTTGCATGATTAACACCTTATCTTTCGAATCTGACCATCAAAATCATGACATCCACTTAGTCTATCCCCAACTCATCGACTACGACCAATGAGGACCACCAGTTCTTGATACATTAAAAAATGATCATAAAGTAGAATTCATGGGACTACGAGATAACATTCCAGAAGGAGATTATAAAGCAGGGTTTATAATAGAATTGGACACACATGCCTATTGTGGGGAAACAATTGAATCCTTCAATCACAAAAGTGAGAAATTAAGAGTAATATCCAAGTCCTTGAGTGAAAACCACACTGCGGCACTCTCTGACAAGAAAAAAGTAAAAAGAAGGGATGCATCCAATGGTGAAAAACTCTTTGAGGCGCCCGAGGATGGGGGAGTCAATCTTCCCTTAAGAGCTATTCATCAAGAGAATTCAACAGTCTTGGCCAAAAAATGCAATCCAGTCAACCTAGGAACAGAGGAGTCCCCACATATCACATTCTATGTGGAATCACGCCTATCAGAAGAGCAAGAGCTCCTAGTAGCCTTCTTAAGGGAAAGACAGATAAACTTCAAATGGAGTTATGCTGACATGCCAAGACTTGATCCAAAGACCATAGCTCACCACTTAGCAGTGTATCCAGAAGCAAATCCTGTCAAACAAAAGCTTCAAAAAATGCACCTTCAAATTGCCTTATTGGTCAAAATGAAGTTGAAAAAGCTTCTAGATGTAGGATTCATACGACCAATAGATTATCCAGAATGGGTATCAAACTTGGTACCTGTTTCAAAGCTTGACGAAGCCATTGGAATCTATACAGACTTCAGAGATTTGAAAAAAGCATGTTTGAAAGATGACTTCCCGCTTCCAAATATTGACATGATAGTAGATATGATAGCAGGACATGAGATGCTATCACTAATGGACAAATTTTTAGGATACAATCAAATCATGATAGCAAAAGAGGATCAACATAAGACAACCTTCACTTGTCCATGGGGGACTTACTGTTGGAACATGATGCCATTCGGCCTAAAGAATGCAGGAGCAACATATCAAAGGGCCATGGCAATGATATTCCACGACATGATCCATAAGACGGTTGAAGACTATGTCGACGAAATCCTAGCTAAATCAAGAAAGAGAAAAGATCACATAGCAACCCTAAGTGCCATCTTTGATAGACTGGAGGAGTATAGAGTCAGACTAAATCCCAAGAAGTGCGTCTTCGACATACAATCAGGTAAACTACTAGGATATATAGTATCAATGAGGGGTATCGAGGTGGATCCAACAAAAGTGAAAGCAATCATCGAAATGGAAGCACTAAAGACATTAAAACAATTGAGAGGTGTCCAAGGTAGGCTCCAATCCATCAGAAGATTCATAGCACAACTGGCAGACAAACATAACCCATATTCTCACCTACTCCACAAGGGAGTAGCGTACAAATGGGATACCAAGTGTGAAGAGACATTTAACAAAATCAAAGAATATCTACTAACACTGCCAGTCTTAATGCCACCCATCCCAAAGAAACCATTGATCTTATATGTGTCAGCAACAGCAGCAACCCTAGGAGCTCTCCTAGCCCAGCATGATGAAAATGGGACAGAAAGGGCCATTTATTACATCAGCAGGACAATGGTTGGGCATGAGCTAAACTATTCATTCATCGAGAAAGCATTCCTCACAGTAGTGTTTACATCACAAAAATTTAGACATTACATGTTGGCACATAAGATAAAGCTCATCGCCAAAATTGACCCTCTCAAGTATCTACTATCAAAAGCAATGCTCACTAGCAGAATGGCTAAATGGGTGATGATATTGTTAGAATACGACATCAAATATGTGGAAAGAAAAGAAATCAAGGGACAAGTCGTCGCAGACCAACTAGCAGAAGCACCAATCTATTCTGAGAACCCTCTTGTCTCAGAGTTTCCAGATGAGTCCATTTTTAATCTCAACGTAGTTAACCACTGGAAACTATACTTCGATGGCTCATACACGCAACATGGATCAGGAGCTGGTGTTTTCTTTATCACACCACAAGGGGATTGCATACCAAGGTCATACAAACTAGCATTTCTGTGCACCAATAACATTGCAAAATACGAGGCTTTGACTATATGTCTTAGAATAGCAGTGCAATGGAACATCATAGCTCTCAAAGTGTACAGAGACTCCCAATTGATCATAAACCAAGTGAATGATGAATACCAGACCAAGGACGACAAGCTCACTCCATACAAGAAATTGGTGGAGACTCAAAGAATCTTTCATCAAAATTACATTTGAGCAGATACCTAGAGCCAACAATAGAGCAGCAGACGCCATGGAAACAATTGGGTCCCTACTGGACATCCCCAACAATGTTCCAAAATATGAATTCCTAATTGAGCAGCTTCTCGTACCTACATTCGAGGAACCAAAATCAGAATATGTGTGCGAAATCATTGGTCCCGGTGATCCTTGGTATCATGACATTTATACATACCTTCATATAGGAGTTATACCCGTCAACCTACCTTTAAACCTAAAACGAACCTTTATTAAAAAGGCATCCAGATTTGTCATCCTATGTGATACCCTATATCGTAGAAGCATAGAAGGAACCCTACTACGCTGTTTAAACATTGAGGAGGCATTAACCGCTCTAACGAAGGTACACAATGGTATTTGTGGTTCACACTCGAGTGGAATGACCATAGCCAAGAAACTGCTGAGGATGGGGTATTATTGGCCCACAATGGAAAGAGAAGCACATGATCATGCTAAAAGGTGTTTACAATGTCAGCAACATGGGGAACTCATCCAAGTTCCAGCTCAAGAGCTTCATCCTATCATCACACCATGGCCTTTTTCACAGTGGGGACTCAATCTTATTGGGAAAATCACACCCACCTCATCCAACAACCACAAATTTATCATAATTGCAACACAGTACTTTACTAAGTGGGTAGAAGCCATACCCATGATGTGCATAATTGGGAAGCAAATTTCAAAGTTCATCCTGAATTATCTCATTTTCCGCTATGGGGTCCTACAAGCCATTATCTCAGATAATGGGACACCATTCAAAAATTAGGAGTTTCATGACTTATGCGAGAAATTCAAAATCCAACATCGCTTCTCCACCCTGTACTATCCCCAAGGAAATGGCCAAGCAGAAGCTACAAACAAAACCATTCTAAAAATCCTCAAGAAAACAATCAATGACGCAGGTCATGATTGGAATTTGCAGCTTAATCTCGTCCTCTAGGCCTATCGAACCAGTATCCACACACCCACTGATGCCACCCCCTTCTCCTTGGTCTACGGATTAGAAGCCATACTCCCCATTGAGATCGAGCTCCCATCCCTTAGGATATCACTGCAAAACCTCATCACAGATGAAGAGTACTGAGTGTCAAGATTGAATGAGCTGGAGTTACTAGATGAGCAATGTATAGATGCTTTGAATCATTTCAAGTCTACTAGAGCAGATTCAAAAGGAGATACAATAAGAAAATCAGAAGCAGGATGTTCCAAGTTGGAGAACTGGTCTTAAAGGAAAATCAGAAGAATGTCCCAAACCCAAGTAGTGAAGGAAAATTTGAACCCAATTGGTTGGAACCATTCGTCATCACAACAAGTCATAAGTCAGGGGCATATCAATTATCAACATCCGAAGGGGAACCTTTGCAGGAGCCTATGAATAACTCCCATCTTAAAAAGTTTTATGCCTAAATCTTTCAAGGTATAGAACAAAAAAATCCAAAAAATTAGAAAATGTCCTGAAAAAATGGTTACTTCGGCGAAAATCTGGCAAACAGGCATCTTAGTGACAACAAAAAAATAAAAAATAAAAGCAAAAAAACCAAAAAATCACAAAAAATCAGAAAAAGGGATTAAAAATAGTAAAGAGAAAAATCGTCCTATAGTGAAAACCACTTTGGTGGCACTTTGGGCAAGTACCTTGGTGAAAACCTGGCAAACAGGTGCCTTGTGTAAATAAGCACTTTCCATCCACCAAGATCTTTACAGCTTGTTCTACATCATCCATCCATTTCACTTCCACCATCCATCGCATTCAGGTTTCCATCCATCACTCATCCACTCTCATCCACACCATAGCTTGGTCCTGTTTTCATATCATGATCCCTCCTAGTACTAGTCGGCCCATCCCTAAGGTCAGTTTGTCCTGCTTCTATCAGAGTAGTCTATGGCATCACGTTGGGGGCATGTTCTCATCGGATCAGATTCGTGTATGATCTTAAATTCCTCAAATCAAAAAATCCAAAAACATTAGAAAATCAAAAAATCCAAAAACATTAGAAAATCAAAAAATCCAAAAACATTCAAAACATGTCAAAAAATCCAAAAGCAGGTCAAAAAGTCAAAAATAGAGTCATCTTGTCGAGCTACGTGGTCTCTGTGTGTATAACGTAGGCAAGGCTAATCTGTTGATCAACCCCCAAGACCCCTAGGATAGGTCTTTAGGTTAGTCTCTTGGTCAAAATCTCAAAAAATCTCAAAAACATTGGAAACTTTGAAAATCAAACAATTTGAAGAACCCCAAAAAAATACCAAAAACAACCTCAAAACATTGCAAAACATCAAAAACATCCAAATATTTGAAAAAATCCATCCACCTCATCTCGCTTGCACCCGCAATAACACCATCCATAATAAACTAATCGTCATCTTCAACCTTTGGTGAAACAGTTGGAAACAAGTCTAGCAGGTTAAAAGCGAAAACTCAAAAACGTCAAGTCTCAGGTATAGGTTAGTGCATAAGCAAGTTGGTCATCTCTTCGTATCGATAACTCATCATCTAGTTGGTCCCATATCAATCATCTTTTAGAGTCCTTTGGATAAACGAAACGACGTGCCGCCATCCACTAACATGTCCTAGCATGAATCCTTCCTACAATGGGCATCATCTTTTGGCAATAAATTTCGGTTCTTATCCTTAGAAAAAAACATCCTCTTTCCATTACCAGTATTGAAGAGCATTAGTTTGTTTGTTCACTTGGTCTTTATCTTTTGACTTATCTTATTTGCGCTCATTCCAAGGACATCTCGATGATATCTTAAAATAGAGGATTTAGAGAAATAGGAATGGGGCAACGATCATTATCTTTTGTCTACTATGCTTGTTGGACGTTCTTGTAATATAACCTCGACAAATACTTGCTTTGTTAGGTATGTATGGAAGAGGTCTAGGGCAACTTGTTGACTATTGCATGGATAGGTTTACCTTTCCGTGTTTTGGTCTGAGATGTTTGAAACTTCTAAAGTGCATCCTAGCAAGGTTTCCATATGTCAGGTGTGAGCAAGAATACTCCTATCTATTTGTCAAGTCAAATTCCATCACACTGGGTACAACGCCATCCTGGTTTTCTATACCTTGATGCATCGTACCATGTGCGTTATCAAAAATAAGAAAATTTGGCCCTTTGAAAATCCCAATTCCTCGGAAAGTAATCACCATCATTTGCATTTGCATCATCTTATGTATTGTTGAAATGACTTCTTTCCTTGCTAACTGCACTAACAAGGTACTACAATAGTTGATCATTATCACCATCATCGTCATTTATCCTGCATCCACAAATCATTAGCATATTGCATACACATATCATATAGGAAATATATGCATCACATTTCCATCATCAAATAAACATGTCATCATAAGCATAGATGCATCCGTTTCATTGCATTTCATCCATCACATCTTTCACATAAATCATCACATAAAAATTTACAGAAGCATTCCATAATCATTTTTGCATAATCATACATAATAGGCATAAAAGCATTTAATTCATTTACATACTTGCATAACATCATGGCATCATCTCATCACACTACATTCATATTACATCACACATCCTCATATCACTTTGCATTAACATATTATTGCATCACATACATTACATCATCATTTAATATGTTTAGGATAATAGCATTTGTTATTCTAAGCATCTTAAAACCATCTCATTGGCATCTTGACCATCACATTTACATTATCCATAACATCTCATGAATAACATCATAAATCATTTAGTACACAAATCATTCCACATAAAGCATAAATAACCCATCACATACAAAGCATACATCCATGCATAATCATCCTATAGATAAGCATATTCCACACATCATTTCATGCATATACCATAGATCATATCATGTTACATATTACAATCCATATCATATATTAGATTATTCCATTTTGCATTAACATAAATAGATCATCATATAGAAAACATCATTGCACATCATGTAAATATATCTGCATATCATAGGGCAGCATAATATAGATCTGTTAGTCATAATCATAATGCATACATCATTAAGAAATAAATGCATCCATAACATATAGAAGCAGAATCATACATGCATAAATAAGGAGTACGCATTGCATCACATCATAATCATCATTAGATCATATATATATATCAACAATGCAAATGTCATAGTACATAACAAAGAGGATCACTGTACAAAAGGCTTATCGGGGCTATCAAGAATGAGCCCATAAGGCGCAAAAAGTATCATAACATCTCGATCAAGCTCGGTCCTTGTGAATGCTACCCTCGCCCCTATCACCATGACCCTCTATTGGTCTGTGGCTAGCCCGCTCTAAATACTTTGGGACCCACTCTGCTCTAGGTACGACCTCATGATAGGACCATCGATAATATTCAACCTCTTGGATGGCATCCCTGTAGGACCGAACTGACACTGTACCTTGGGAGGAGGAGGTTGTCATGCTCTCTATCTATTGTCTACAGCCTAGCTCAGTAGCTGCCTGTAGCTCCGCAGCTTGTCTCTGTTGCACGACCTAGTCTCTCTCAGCTTTGAGCTTCTCTCTCTTGGCCCTCGCCTGATCTCTCTTAGCTATCATGACCTAGATCTGGGCGTGCGGTTGTGCAATCAACGCATCTTGAGCATCTGCCTATCCCTGTGGCTGCACCCGAGGTTGATCCTCACCTCATGGTGGCTCCTGCTGCTGGTCCTGCATATGGACATATCCCTGCCCTGGCTGCTCTTGTCGAAGCTCAGCCCTCTGTCCTCTTCCTCATCCTCCCCCTCTTCCTCTGACTCTCTGCACATCAGGGACTGCACCTGGAATTGTCAACCGAAGAGGAGGCTAGAACCAATCCCTATAGGCCTGAGTGGTGCCTGGATATGCTAAACCCTGATCATAAGCCCATGGTCGGGTAACTAGCTGTCAGAAACTGTCCACTGCCTCTAAAGTAGGAATATATTGCCCCCATGAAACCTATGTCATGGTGCGGGAAAAGACAGCTACATAATCATCAGCGGGATGATCTTGCGGCTCCCCGAACTGACACTGCACGTGCCCAGGTAGGTACCTCTCGACCATGGTATGCTCTCGCCCTTGCATATACCAGTCCTGATGGCAGTAGAATATCTGATCGGCATTGTCAACCCATCTGGGCTGACCAAGGTAGGGTCGCCAGGTGAAAACCTGCATCTCGTCCAGGATCCGCCTCCAGTAGGGGATCCCATGCTTGCTGGTATGAGTGAATGACATACTTCCTCTATATCGTGCCATGAGGGGATCGTTTGGCCCCATTGGAACTGAAACAATGTGTGACTAAAGCACACCAATGTACTCCCATGCCTAGACATGAAGTAGGGTCACCCCTACTCCCAGTGCTCTGTCATCCATGTAAACATACTCATGGTGGTCTCTGTAAAGTGAAGCTAGAAGTACAAGCCCCCAAGCAAAACGAACCATCCTGTCTCGAACCATCCACTCCTAGCAAGATCCCTAGCCGGGACTAAAGTATCGCCCCCACCTGTCAGGGGCAACAAGACCCGAAATGATAGCCGCAATCACCTAGTGGTAAGGAGGGGCCAGGATCTTATGTCGCTCAAGCTCTATCTGCCTCTCGCAGAGGACAATCTTGTCAGTAGCAAGGAATCAGAAGCAGGCCTCGCGCCCCTCGTCCATGTCAAAGATTTCCCAGCGACTGTGAATAGGCAATCATAAAATCTGCCAAACATCCTCTAGAGTAACACAATGGCCTCACCAGTGGGAAGATGAAACGAAGATGTCTCGTTGTGCCATCTCTCGGCCAACACTGAAAATATCCCTAGATGAGTGCAAATGGGTGCCGCGTACGCAATGTGCCACAACCCTGCAATCTAGAGTTGGTCCTGGTCCCTGTCGCTCAGGTCTCGCAGATAGCCAGCTAGGTCTCGAGACCTATGCTCCCGGGGGTAAAGCTCCCTCACCGTGTCCTGCATCAAGGAAGGTCAACGTGTTAAAATTTTTGAAAAAAATCTTCATCAAGCATCCAAAAAACATCCCCAGCAGTGTAACCCATGATGGTGTCGCAGTTTGATTTTAATCAAACCCAAATGCTAGGGCTAAAAAGAGCCAAATTGCACTACCACAGTGCAATTTGTCTCCCAGCAGCGCACTTTGGGAAAAATTAACGCCGCTGCGTCGCACTATGTAAATTCACCCACCGGTCCTGAGCTCAACATTGGAGTTTCTAAACTCCAAACTGCACCGTGGTAGCGCTATTTAGCACCGAGTGGCCCAGCTTGACCTTTGAGCAACGCCATATAGCGCCGCTGCAGACGGACCGACTCTTGAAAGCATTAATGGAAGCATTAAATGAAAGACAAAGCTCGTGTAAGGACCACTTACCAGTGCCCCGATGCCGGGTGGCCGTTGGTATGTCTGAACTCGATTTGAAATGTGCAGAGGAAGCTATCATTGCGCCATATCGTTAGGATGTCTCCACTCGAATCTCGCGATCACTATTGGAAGTGTTCAAAAATGACTTGAAAGTGACCCCTCGGGTCCCTTTTAAGCTTGAAAATTAGGGTTTTTTCACCCTGAATGGTTATCCTACTAGGGTTTTGGACCCCTGAACTTTTTTTTGTCTTTTCAAGGCTTGTTTTTTATCGTTTTATTGCATTTAGACACATTTATAGCCTCTTGGAGCCTTTTCGGACCTGTCGGGTACTTTGTCCTCTTTTTTCGCGAGATCACCCAAAAATTGAAATTTTAGTCCAATCTCTTGAGGGGGCATTATAATGGCATGTTTCCTCTCATCGTGCAGTAGTGGGGCAAGTTTTTAAATAATGAAATTTTTGTCTTTGATTGAGATCGTTTATTCTTTGAACCAACACAACAAGTGCATTGCTTCAAAGAGGGGAAAAATGTAGACACGTAAAATATGCCGATCTCGACTACTAACATCGTTTCATCTTGAATCATCCCTCAGTCTAACCATTTAATCAAATTCTCTCATCTGATTAAATTCATCAACTTTCATCCCTTGATTAAATAAATTATTCTATCTAATTGAGTCACTCCCTCTTGTTAATTAAATCAATCAATCTGATCTAATTATCCCTATTGAATTAAATAATTAATTTTATTTGATTAAATCTCTAAAGTCTATCCATTAAATTAAATAAATTAAAACCTTATTTGATTTAGTCTAACACCATCTCTTTTAATTAAATAAATCAAAATCCTTATTTAATTAATCTCTTGTCATATTCCTCTCTTATTTGATTTAAATAAATCCATAAATTTGAGTCAAATAAGTCACATCATCTAACCTCTCTCATTAAATTAATTAACCCTTGATTAATTTAATCTCATCTCATATCCCATCCTCTAGATAATGCAAGTTGCACATGAAAATAGATTTAATTCATTTTTAATCCTATTTTCCTCACAAGGCATCTTTTGGAATATTCTCTCAATTTGAATTCAAAAATTCCAAGTCAACATGTACATCCAACAAGGCAATAAATTCATCTTACATGTCCTTTGCCTTGAGCCAAGTGGCATTTATTTAATTTTCTCTTCCCTCTTGCATGCCATTTCAACAAATTTGAAATTCAAAATTATGCATTTATTGGCACAATCCCCAAATCTTGCACATCCTTCATCCATTCATAGCTTGACAAGTGGCATCTTTCCATTGGATGAATGTTAGTCCCACATTGCTCAAAATTGGAAATTCATCCATCTTTAAATTCTATAAATAAAGAGCTCATATCCTCATTTCATCATCCACAAATTATGCAAAGTTACCCTGCCCAAATATCCATCAAATTTCATCAATCATTCTTGAATCATAGTTAGGTTTTGCAGATTTTAGCTTGGAGCACTCTTCAACATCACCAAAGTGGATCAAATCTTCATCAACACATCAAGTTTGCATCTTAGGAATTGGGAAAGGGCCAATTTTCACATCAAATTGGCACCAATTCCCCCATGGGAACATGAGTTTGCATATTTAAATTAGGATTCAATATTTTTTTTGTCATTTACATTGTATTCTTCATTATTTTCTTCCTAGTTTGAGTTTTGTAAATGGATTTCATCGGGAATTCTTGTTTTGGCTTGCAATTCCTTGTTTGACTTGTTTATTCATATTGTTTTGCAGGTACCAAGAAAAGGGTTCTCACAGGTATCTAAGGAGATGGTGGAGAAACTTGGTTTGAGGAAGTTTCCACATCCTTTTCCTTATAGGATAAGTTGGTTACTGTAGAACTCTAATCCAAATACTTGCAAAACACAACAAATGAATACATTAGGAGATCAAATGCAAGCAAGAACAAGGATTCCTCAAGAAATTCATTTGAATGGCAAAAGAGATAAAATATGAAATGAAGAACACAATGAGATTTCAAAGCATATCAAATCCTATTCTAAAGCCAACAAACTCCTAATCTCTTGAGGGAATTGGTGCCAATTTGATGTGAAAATTGGCCCTTTCCCAACTCCAATGATGCAAGATTGATGTATGTTGATGAGTGATCCAATAAGAAAATCTGCATAACCTAGCTATGATTCAATAAAAATTGGATGGGATTGCTAATGATTTGAGCATGGTAACTTTGCATAATTTGTGGATGATAAAATGAGGAGATGAGCTCTTCATTTATAGAATGCTAATATGGATGAATGTTCAAAATAAAGCAATGTGGGACTAACATTCAACCAATGGCAAGGTGCCACTTGTCAACATGTGAATGGAGGAAGCTTGAGCGCATTTTGATCAATGTGCAAGTTTAAAATTTGAATTTGATGAGATGACATGTTTAGGGGGGATGAAAGATGAGTTAAATGCCAAGTGGGAGACATGTAAGAGACAATGTAAGAGCTTTAAATTCTTTGTTGGATGGACAAGTCATTTTGGGGGAGATTTCAAATTTGAGGAATATTCCCACTTGGATGCCTTTTTTGAATGAAAATAGGTGATTTATAAAACAATTAAATTGATTTTCATGTGCAAGTTACAAAATCTAGAGGATTTGAGTGATTAGGATTAAATTAATCAGGATTTGATTAATTTAAGGGGAGATTTCTTTGATTTGACCATTTGATTTAGATTTTAGGATTGAAATAAATCAAAAAGAGATGAAAATGATTAAGACTTAGTTAAATAAATATTTTGATTTATTTAACCAAAAGGGATGATGTTAGATTAAATTAGATAAATGTTTGATTTATTTAATTTAATTAGATGAACTTTAGAAATTTAATCAAATAATATGGATTATTTAATTAAATAAAGATAGGAAGATGAAATGACCTAGCTAATTACACAAAGACGATGATTTAATTAAATTGAGGGATTTATTTAATTAAAAGGGGAATTATGATGACTTTAATCAAATAAGGCTATTCGATTAAATGGTTAGACAGAGGGATAATTCAAAATGAAATGATATTAGTAGATCGGGATCGAGTGTGCAATATCAATCTGTATATTTTCTGTGTATAGTTACAAAATGATCATGTAGTGGAGGTAAAAGAGCAGTGTTGGGTGAACTTTAATATTGGCCCTTTCAGAGATGAAGTTCTATGTGATGTTTTGTCTATGAGTGCCTGTCATGTTTTGTTGGCTAGACCTTGGTAATTTGATAGAGGAGCAATCTATGATTGTAGGAGAAATTTGATTACTATAGAGAAGGATGGAAGGAAGTTTACTTTGGCTTCCCTGAAGAAGATAGAGGAGGGAGTGGGGAACTTGAATCTGGTGAAGAGTTAAAGTACTGAGAAGTGGGATAGCGAGGTTATACTAAAGGATGAAAATGATCTAAAGGAGAATCCTGATAACAAACCTGAGAGCAAGGTGGTACCAGATGGAGGTAAAGACAAAATGGTGTAGCAGAAGACTCTAGTAGCAGGTGAGAAGACCAATAAGATGTAGCCCTATAAGAAGGGAGGGATAGATGGAAAAAAAGGCAGGTGGTGGTAAGTGCTCCTTACTAACTTACGTAGATATGAAGTAGAAAGGTGGACAAAAGAAGGATCTAAAGGATTCAACATAGGAAAGAAGAAGGAATAGGAGTACAGAGAGAGAATATTTTTGGATCAAGAATGAGCATGGCATCTATATCCAAAATATAGCTTGATGTTCATGAGTTCCTCTCATGGAATATCTTTTCTCACTAGGGGTGTTTGATGCAGGAGCATCCTTGGGTCGTAGCAATCTTGCATCACCCAAAAATATTTTCATTTCAGTTTGTCTTTGTTTTCTTAGTTTGAGTTGGTAGATCCGGTAGTTCTTCATGTTTGCTCGTCATACCTCATGGATCTATGTGTACATCGTGGGAATGTTCATTTTTCTTATTCCATATTTTGAGTGTGATTGGTTTCTTTTCCAACAAGTTATCGCTTCCGAAATATTTGGAAATTTCCTGATCCAACACCGGAATAGTTTTCAAAGCCCAACAACTAGTTGAATTGTTTGTGGATCATCTTTGATGTTTTCAGATTGTAGCAGTATGATTATAATTGTTCTTTGGGGTGTTTTCGACCTTAGTTTAGGTCCACACTTCATTTTATGCATTCACTGAGATGTAATTCAAATTTGGTGGCCGACCTGTTCATGCAACCATTCTATTTTACCTCCTTGGAAAATTATCTTTATTGTTGGCCGACGTGGATGTTTTTGGATTTGTTAATGTATATAAAGCAATGTAATTGATCATTAGTGAGCCAACAACGTAGTAGAAGAGTTAGGATAGAAATTCTAATATGTGATCTACTTTGTAGGATTTTTGCTCACATTGAGGAGCATGTAAGAAGATGGTATTTGAGCATGTTGTAAACAGGCCTGTGAGCCGAATTCCATAAGCCTAGATGTTACCAGCTAGTTGTAATTGAATTATCTGATAATAAGAATATTTGTATTTGTGTTTGCATATTTTTTATGTGTTGCTTCCATTGTGTGACTATTGTTGCACGGTTTGGATTGTTCTCTTTGAGGACCCTCTGACCATGGCTACATCATCTGGTCATGTGATTTGAACATCCACTATCAATTACCCAACAGTCTTCATCCTATCTTGCATGGAAAGAAGTAACCAAAGTACCTTCCATCAAATTCTCCTTAACCTCCAGAGCTTTTTTACTTACACATTTTCCAGGGTTAGTGTATACAAATTTATTTTCCAAAGCCAAGAATAAGCATTTACTATCATCAACCTAATTGTTAGATTCATCATCAGAAATACTTGCTTCTTCGTTAACATAGTACAACATTTTATACTCTTTATCCTTCCTATCCTTATCCTTATAATCCTTGTTCTTTTTATGTGTAGCCCTATTCGGACATCTCAACGCATAATGACCAATGTTACCACAACTAAAACATTTAAAGGGAAACATACCTTTATATTTTTTGGTACCTTTCTTCAACTTTCTGGTGAAATTTTCTTCTAACTCTTCCTCACTATCCGGTTCTTCAATCTTCATTTCCTTAAATGTCATTTATGTCTTCTCCTCTATCTTTTTGTTTTTCCAGAACTTTCTTATCTCAAATGCTTGCAAGGTGTTGAAAAAATATTCTATAGTGTACTTCTTAGGATCATACATTTCTTCAATCACAAAGATATTTTTGCTATAGTAGTTTGGTAGGGTGATCAGGACTTTCTCAATTATATCTTCATCTATTAGTTTTCCTCCTTAATTTCTAATTTCATTTGCTGCCAATTCAATTCTCTGAAAGAAACTTGTAAATTCTTCACCTTCTTCCATCTTCAGGTTCACAAATCTATACTTTACTACTAGTCTCTTTGTCAATTTCACCTTTTCATTTCCTTCATACATGTCTTCTAATTTCTCCTAGACTTCAAATGCGGTATCTAGAGACGAAACCTTAGCTCGCACATTTTTAGATAAACCCCTGCAAATCGCATACTTCACCTTCTCATTTTCTTCAAAAGCAATGATTTCATCTACATAATTAACACCGCCAAACGAAGGTGTATACTTCGACTCAACTGCCTTCCAGGTCTTGAAACCAAGAGAGATAATATATCCTTTCATTTGTCCCTTCCAATATTTATAGTCGGTTCCATAAAATATAGGGATTGCCAACTTGTGCACCATCAAATCTTCCTTAAGTGGTTAATCTTCTACACAAGGAACCACAACTCTGATACCAATTGTTAAACAAGTGTAGGATAACTGAGAGGGGGGGTGAATCAGTTGTCACACAAATTCAAACTTAAAACTTTATCACTTATCAATTCTTCAACCACACTATTATGTTATTAATTATGACCATGAAACACAAATAACAAAAAGTAAATCATCACAATGAACACCAAATTTTTATGTGGAAAATCAAATAAGGGAAAAACCACGGTGAGGGTTAACTCACAATATAAATATTTTAAAACTAAATACAAAGGCTCACTGCCAAGGTCTCACTACCCATAAGAGGACTCACTACCCAAATACAAAGGCTCATTGCCTACAAAGGACTCACTGTCCAATAGGGATGCTCACTTCCTACAGATACAAAAGAGAAAAAAAGATCCACCACTACATTTAACACACCTTCATAGTCTTGAAGACTGAATTGCAAAAACCTTTAGCTCACTACCTTTAGGAATTCGACACAATGAAAAACTATTGTCATAACTCACTCACACACACTTCTGCTTTTATGATTGTGGCTCACTTTCATCACTTTGCATCACACTCTCATACAACCCTTTACAATTCGACTTGCTTTTATACCATTCTCAACCTTAGAAACATTTACCAAGGTCGACCACAAACAATTCATTTCAAAATTCAAATTAGGTCGGAAACTCTAAATTCCTATGGTGGAAAGGAATAAGAGTGGACCAATAAAAAATATTTTTCAAGATTAAAAAAACAATACTCTTGAATCAACCACACACTTCCTTAATTAAATTTTATTCTTCGAATGAAGTGTAAACACTAGGTCATCCAAACCTGATGAAAGCACAAATGAACAATGATGCACACACTTCCCAACATGAAGATGATGCACAAACTCCTCAACATGCTTCAATACTCATAACACTTCATTTCAAACTTCTTTAGATATGTCTGCAACAAAATAATATACTTCATACATTGAATACCTTTCACCAGATCATCCAAACTATGCAAACTTGCACTAGAATAGAGAAACATAACTGCCATATTTCCAATCTTCAACCTTCTTTGCTAGAACATAGAGAATACCATTATACGAAAAATCCCAGATCCACAAGATCCTAAAACAAACCAGCGGAGGACTGCAGAGCAGAGACATTTATCCTAGTCGACAAAAGATCAACTCTGTCGGTGAAGCACACATACCGGTGGATACAAATTTCATATACAATCTCATTAGAAGCTAAAACTTAGAATATACACCATCAGATTACCATTAGCAAACCTCCAGAATTGCACACACATAGGATCAACATAGGAGAAACATGGAGCACATACTGGAGCACCATCTAAACACATCCATCACTCTGACTTCTCTTCTTTATTAATTTTCTCAAAAGAACTTGGAAACTCATCAATGCAACTCATCTGCAACCAAATAAGATAGCTCCATGTACTCATAGCATCTCAATAGCATCTCAACTATACATGTACAATCAACAACATACTAAACAATGTTGACATTAATGAAAGCATCAATGAAAGAACCACCAAATTAGCCCATACTTGCAACACATGTAAGATCTAACTATTAAAAAATTTAGGTGTAGGATATATTAGGTTTTAAAAAAATTCTAGAGTAATTGCAAGTAGTCCAAACACTTACACAACTTAATTAGTTTGGTTGAAGCAAATGTGTATGTATGTTTAATTGTATATTCAATTAGGGGATTGGTTTCATTTATCCATGGAAAATTCTAGCACTCATTATCTAGAGTATTATTAACACTTAAAATGCATTGGTTTCTTGAATTAGCTAAGTACTTGTTCTAGACATGTGAGGAGACATACTAGGGACTATACATCCTATTTATACTAGGGAGATAAGGAGATGCAAATATGTACATGCAAAGGGAAAATATCAGGAAAAAAAGAGACAATGGATGTATGAAGATTGTGAGAATAGTAAACATGGAGAAAAGGATTATATGAAGACCCATGCCAGCTAGTTGGATGCATGGGGATGCTCATTGCACAAAAACTCACCAAAAAAACATTTTTTGAATTGGTTTTGGAAATAAAGGGGGTATGTTTTATGGGATTGATGGAATGAATTGAAAGATATATAGCATGCATATTAATTTAAAAAGTTAATGATTGAAAATAAAAGTAGTGAAAGTAAGTATAATATGACATGTAATGCTAAAAAAATGTGTAGATGGACAATTAGAGAGTACAATACTTATGCGTGAAAATTTTGAAAGATACAAAATTAAGGCAACCTAAGTAAACTAATGATCACAAGCCATCATTAAAACCTCACTAGATAACAAGATTTATGTGAAACTTAAATTTTGTGCTACAAAATTTTGAGACAAATTCTTTCCATGAAAATGTAGATAGGAAAAATGTAACAAATATTAATTCTCATGGAATAATGTAGGCAAGTACTATTTTTTTTATTTCCTAAAATGCAATAAATAATCTAAGTCTTATGCCATATTTGTTACCTTTACCTTAATTTTCCCATCATCAATAACTAATTATTAAATTCCTTTAATGTGCCCCCTTTGTCATTTTATACCTAAGGTAGTTGGGTTATGTCTAACCTTGGGTAGATTTTTAGGTTTTTCCTTGCCTTGGCACTTTTCCTTCTATTCCTTGTCCCTTGAACCCTCACGTACCCTTATCCATAATAATTATGATATTTCTTATTCTCGCATACACTTTCCTTCATCTCTACTCCCTTAATTCCCCATTCTCTTGATTCTTTGGCTTCTTTCAAAGTTTTAGGTTTTCTCTTACTAGCATCCCTTTCATCATTTTTCCTGCAATTCCCTAATTTCCTTGGTTCCATGGTATTTCCATATTTCCCTTCCTAAAATTCAATTCCTTCATTTCTCTTGCTCCCCATGGGTGTATGTAGAGAAACAAATTTAAAATATAAAAAAACTAAGTTTCTTAGTATTTCTATGTTTTGGTAAATAACATTTTTGGAGGCATTTAGAGAAAAATTTGGCCTAAGGAATTCCATAAGTTTCATGGAATGGATGCCATAGGTTCCATTCCAAGAATCTCAAACTATTTCTCTTGAATATCTTTCCAATGATATAAATAAGTTCAGATTTCACCCAATGGGCTAGGAGTAATGACCTTGCCAAGTTGGGGTACTAAAATCAATAATATTTTTTTGTTTGGAAATTTTAGTTTTGTTAGTTAATGTTTCCCCATCTAACTACCCTTTTCAACTTCCAAGTATGTGGTGACCTTGTGCAAATGATCAAACATTTGAATTAGTGGTTATAACCCCAAGTATAGGAATTTGTGTATGCTCATTGAGAGATAGAAGTTGGAAGAAATACATGATGTTGATTCCACTTGGAAGTGGTTATGTAGGTATTCCTTGGGTTAATGATGCAATTTGACCCAAGTGAAGATGGGAGGGTCTAGGGAATAGCTCCAATATTTTGGGTTGTTCCTTAACATGATCATCCTCCCTCTTTAGTATATTTCATCTTGAAGTCATAGTTTGTATTAAATGGTTGTGGCCTCACCCTTCCATTTAATATGCCCCCACTATATCTAGGCCAAAGCCAATAAAAGGTAATCCATCCTCATCAATATTATCTAATTTAAGGTTTTTTGTGTTTGGCTTTCTAAATCTATACAATATTGGATAAAAAATTAAAGCCATCCTAGTCATGGTATGTATCTAATTTAAATGTATGAAGATGCCTTTTGACTTATATGAACTAAATTAATTAGGGTTTTACATGCTAATCACTATATTCTTGTATTTTGGATTAGTGATAATTATTTAGCATCAAGATGTTGGATAGGTCTATATATCAAAGAGTTAAGGGCATGCCAAACTTGACCATGACAAGGCTATGAATGAGTTATAAAAACAACTAAATTTACCTTTAATGATGATTTTAAAGTAAGCTAATATGATTTGATAGTGTGAAAAATGATTAATCTTATGAATGATATATTCTTGCTCTAAATATGTACCTAAATTTGTGTTGAGTTTAGAATAGAGTTCCTTATGATAGATTTTGTTGATGATCCATAATTAACATTAAGTATTACAAAAAATGACAAGGTGTTTTTCCTTTATATCTATTTGGTGGATAAATGTAAGAGGATTTATGATTGGTAATATACAAAAATGTTATGTACTCATAAGTAGAATGCATTTTAATATTACTATGGGAATTTTTTTTGTGTGTAATAAATAATATTTTTTTAAATAAAAATTAAAATAAATTGAATGGAATTGATTACTTTATGAGTTATTATTTGTTTATGTATACGTGTTTGGATAGATTCCAACTCATGTTAGTTTTGTTGAGCACATGGTTATACTGAGGGGGGGTGTGAATCAGTATAATACACATTTTACTTTTCAAGCTCAATCAATGACATCAACTACACATATGCAAGATCAAGCAATTAAGAATTGATATTGTAGACATCTAATTTGACCACTTCCATATGATCAAAGACGTCTCCTTATTCATCCAGTTGCTTATCCCCTCTGTTAATATTAATTAAATCATTTGTTTAATTAATACATTGCATCTTACATAGGGTTCATAAATTATTTAATTTAATAAATACTTTACCCCTCTTCCCCCTCTAAATTAAATAAATACACCATTTTATTTAATTTAGTCATATTCCCCTTTTGGAATTAAAATTCATTTTTTTAATTCCTCTTTTCTCTCTCATTGTCACATCCTCCAAGTTTTGCAAGTTGGTCTCTAATCCATCTTAACTCCTTCATCTTCCTCTAATTAACTATGGTTAACATATGCACACCCCTAATCATCATTAGGGTCACATCCTCCATAATCTCCCACTTGCTTCTAATAAGTCATTAGTCCATCTAATTAAGTACTTGCACAACCTTAATAATATGGTTAATCCAACCTAATCCCCTTCCCATTTATGCATGTGTCCTTAAGTCAACCTTATTAAAGGCCTTCTCCTTTTGGGCAAGGCACTCCACTTCTCCATGTGAATTTTTAATTCACTTTTAATCCCCCAATGTACTCAAAAGGAATTTTTAATTCCTTCACTTCTTCCCACATGTCCTCTCTTTATTCTTTATTCTTTCCCATCTCCCCATGAGAATATTTGAGGAATTTTTAATTCCTCACATGTCCTCTCACCCACATAGGGACAAGCACCTCCTTTATGAGAAGATCTTGTCCAATCCCAAGGTACTTTGTACCTCCCTCCATGTCATGTACTATCCTTCCACCTCATCTTTCTTAAGCCTCTCCCCATGCCACATGTCAAGATGTGAGGGCTTGTGAGTTCTCAACTCACCTTAGCCCTACATCTTGATATTTGGTGGCTCAATATTGGCCATCCATCTCTTCTAGGAATTCTCAAAATTCCTATAAATACCCCCTCTTTTCTCTCATTTTGGGGGAGATCATTTTGCTAGCCAAACTCTTGCAATTTTATTTCTCAATCTACACTTAGCAATTTTCATGCTTTTTTTCATTTCCATCCATCCTCACATCCTCATCTAGTTTGCATATCTTGCCATCCAAGGAGCATACACATCAAAGATCGAAGGGCCAACCAAAGGATCGATTTGAGATGAGGTATAAAGTTCCATTTGTTGCTTTTATCTTGTGTTGATTCCAACTTAGGCTAATCTTGAGGTGTAGGTTGTTTTGTTATTTATTTGTACTCTTTAGTTTTTTGCTCATTTTCTAATGCATATATTCGACCTATCACATTTCTGGCATGCCCGGTGGGACCCACAAACGGGTCTCTTTCTTTCACGTTTGCTGTTTTTTGCATTTTTGTAGGTTCAAGTTACAGAGTGGTGGACGTGACCTTCCGGTGGCGGACCTGACCCTCCGATGGCGGACCTGACCTTCCGGTGGCAGACCTGCCCTTCCGGTGGCGGACCTGACCCTCCGGTGGCGGACCTGACCCTCCGGTGGCCGACCCGACCCTCCAGTGGCGAACCTGACCCTCCGGTGGCGAACCTGACCCTCTGGTGGCAGACCTGACCCTCCGGTGGCAGACCTGACCCTCCGGTGGCAGACCTGACCCTCCGGTGGGGGACCTGACCCTCCCAAAGGTGAAATTTCAAGTTTTTACCAATTTTCCTTTGGTAAATTAGGCACATAGTTTAATTAGAGGGGTCAACAAACCTTGTTTGGTGTGCTTTTGGAAGGCTATTTGACGTATCCAATCCCCTTGCGCCATTTGGCGATCCTAGGTGACGAGAAATCGTAGCTTTCCAAGTCCTTTGAGTCACCCCATTTTCATTTTCTTAGTGGGACCTGCTTGGGGATTTCATCAACCCAAGGGACAATTCCAACCACGCGTACCGGTGGGGTATATAAAGGGGGGAGACCGAAAGTTGTACCTCAATCCAACCACGTTGTAATTGGCGAAGCATCGGGATGACGTGAAGAGTTGGTCTGATCCTTTAGTATCTCGCTAAGCTTCCCAACTCATGCTTGTAACAGGTTGGTGTTCATGGTTTGGGCCTCACGTACCGGGTGTATATCAAGGATCCTTAGCAACCATGTTCATCCTAGAGTAGAAGACTTTGTCGGCCATACCCGTTTCTACTAATCTTAGGGTTGTGCTGTCTGAATTGTCTTTCTCGTGCAAAGCCAGTCATTATCAGTTTGGCCAAATCTTTTCATGTTTGCTATATTTTGGGTCATTTTCCTTACTTGTCCACCAAAAACATCAAGCTTCAAACTTATCCTTTGGTGGACCTAACCTTATCCTTTGACGGACCTGACCACATGCTGTGGCGGACCTGACCTTATGCTGTGGCGAACCTGACCACATGCTATGGCGGACCTGACCTTATGTTGTGACGGACCTGACCACATACTGTGGCGGACCTGACCTTATGCTATGGTGGACCTGACCTTATGCTGTAGCGAACCTGACCTTTGGCCAGCCTATATTATCACTTGGCATCCCTTGTCTCTCTGTTTTGAACATCAATACGACCATTCAACATCCTAAATGAACATTTGAACATCCGTTCTAAGTCTTCATCCCCTCGTTCTAAGAGTCATTCATTCTGAGCACTCTTTTGCTTGTTCCGAGAGTCATTCACCTGTCTTGAAACGCTCCCCATCTGTCTCGAATCCGCTTTCAACTCTGATCTCCGCTATTCCATATAAGCCTCGTTGGAGTAGTCATCCGAGTTGACCTAGGTATGCATCCCTAATCGTAATCATCGTAACTGACTTAGGATTTCTATCCATCTTAAGTCATTCATCCTTTCTGACCCAATCAATCCGCTTCTATCTCAAGTTGGATTCAGTGTCGTTATCATACATCCACCCATCAATCAATACCTAGTGTTACCAAGGATCCTTCTTAAACTCGGTTGTGGATTTCGGTCTTCATCATATTTATCATCAAAGAAATCCTAATCATCAGATCGATCCAACTCCCACATCATCAAATCTAACCGGATCAAAATCTGAAATCTAGATTAATCCATTGTCTACCAATCAATCTGATCCAATTTCATCAAATCAATCCACGTCAGTCTGAACGATCATCATCAGCTAATCTCCCATCCAATCGAATCAATCTTTCATCATCCAGGTCTTTCTAATATCTTGATCCATCTCATCATCTTGCATGCCCATTCAGACTCGATCACAGGCAAAGAAAATGGCCGACCAACAAGCCCAAAATGCCCAATCAAACAATCCTCAAGATCCCAACAACACAATGAACGTTTTATCAGATCCTAACTATGGCACTAACATCCCTCACGATCCCCACAATGGTACCTCATCACAATCCAACGTGGATGGTCAAAACACGTCACCACCTAGGGAGGAAAACATGGCTAATCAACCTGAGCTCACATTCGAGGAACACTTCAGTAACCCTGTTAATGCACAAATGACAGAACACCTTCTTGAAAAACATGGTGAGGAAATCTTGGGTCACTTGATTGACAAAGGTTTCAAGCTACCGTCAAGTGTCAAATTGTCCAAGTATGGCACCTCCACATCTAATATACCCAAAGGTTCACATGACATCCCAAGTAGCTCATACGTCCCCAATGTTCCTTCCGTAGAAGGTTGGCATCAACCTAAATTTAGCAACGCTGTTCTGTATCCCATTAGCAATCCCATGCATCCCATCATCTTGGTCATAGGGACACCCCAAACCACTGACCCCAATGACCCTTTCGCTTACGGCATGCCCCAAAACATCTCATAATCGCAACCTCTAATGCTACCAGCACCACCCCCCTCAAATCCGCCTCCTGTCAATACTGGGGGCAGCCCTTTCGCTACCTTGCCTCCACCTCCTGGGGCTACGAATCCTCCATCATCATCATTCATAGCCCAACAACCTCCCCAATCCAACATCCCTCCACAAAATACATCCCAATCCTATGCTCCCACTAGTGCTCAACACCCCCCCTCGCAAAACATCTCAGCCGCACCTCGACCTCAACAACAACCATTGGTCAATCCTTTATTCTCAACACAACCACCACTACATCAACCACAAGGAAATCAACCTCGGCCTTCATCCCCAACTATATATCCATTCCTTGCATCCATCTTACGCCCGCAAGCGCAACCACCACATAACATCCCATCTCGCCCACCACAGCCACCAACAATGCATCAACAACCACCCCATCATTACAATTATTATAACCAACAACAATATCAACAACAACCATCCTATGTGGCATTGCAACAGTCACATCAGCACCCCCAATATCCACAAACTAATCAACAACACCTTCTCCATACTTCCCAACAGTACGCCACCCATAACTACCCAACCAATCCATATCCCGCCTCGCAACAACAACCTCTTTATCAACAAGGTCCCTTGGCGTATCAACAGGGGATACTGACTCCTCATTATCCATACAACCATCCCCAAGCGTCATCTCAGAATCCACAATTGTCCTACCATCAATACCCATCCAACACAGCGGCGAGTGCAGACATACTAGAAATCAAAGCCGCTCTGAAAGATCTTCAGGTAGGGACTGGTAAACAATCATTCAAGTTCGAAGATATATGCCCATATCTGTTTGATCCCTCCATCTCATTGATTCCCTTCCCCAAACATTTTGAAATGCCAAAGTTTGAAAAATATAAGGGGAACAAAGATCCTAAGGCCCACTTACAGGAGTTTTACTCCCAGTGTCAAGAAGTTATCCACAATGACAGCTATCTCTTGCACCTGTTCCCTCAGAGTCTGGCAAGCAACACCCTAGGGTGGTTCATGACCCTCGAAAAGGGATCCATAAAATCTTTTGCAGACCTGTTAGAAAAGTTTGTCTCCTACTTCTCCTTCAATTTGGAGAAAGATACTGATACCTTGGATCTCCTCAAAGAGAAACAACGTGAAGGGGAAACCTTTACTAACTACCTCCAAAGGTGGTGTGCCCTAGCAAGCTGAATGAAAACCCCTTTGAAAGAAAAGGACATGGTCACCCTCTTCGTGGAAAACTCTCATCCTGACATGGCTCATAACTTTAGATTACATTGTGTCACCACTTTCGCGAAGGTAGTAGAGAAGGGACCCATCCTTGAGGGTGCCCTTGTTGCCAAGGGGCACATCAAAATATATAATCAAGATAAGGAAAGGTCATTCAATGACAAGCCACGTTTTTGGAACAAGAACAAAAATACAGTAAATGATGGCGTTACTGATACTAAACATGTCCACATGGCTAACACATCCCGAAGACAACAAAAATCCATACCTAACGTCATATCTGTACCACAGGGGACACCCCATCCTCCCCAACAATCCAATCAAAATAACCAAGGGAACACTAAACGCCAGTATGCTCAATTAGGAGAACCTCTGAGTGTTGTCTTCAATAAACTATTACAGATCAACTATCCGATCACGTACCCTGTCACCAAGCCACTCGACGAATCAAAACCTAAGCCCGCATGGTTTAGGGAAAATGAATATTGTGAGTTCCATAAAATCAAAGGACACTCTTTGAATAAGTGTCAAGGTCTGAAAAACTACGTCCAAGATCTCATAGATCGAGGTGATATCAAGGTTGACCCCAGTCAAGCTCCGTCGTCCAATGCCCAATTGCAGATATATCAAAATGCCTTTCCAAACTATAATCAAGGCCCGAACACCTCCAACAGTAATCCTCAAAATAACAGCACAAATAACTTGAGCTATAAGAATGTACCCCTCAATTACGAGGGTATTATTCATTACATTGAGTAGGTAGAACCTCGTGTATCCATGATACATGTCAAAGCTAAAGACCCTCAATGTGTTGTTACTACACGACGAGCCTGCATCACTGTCCCTGTAGCCTCTGTACCCGCCCAATCAACTCCTATAAGCTCTCAGTACAACATCCTTGATCACTTAAGAAAGACCCCTGCTCATATATCCATTTTGGATTTGCTTAAGTCTTCCCCAGTACATCAAGAAATCCTCAATAGAGCCCTGCAAGAAACCCATGTGCCAAATGATATCGACCCCACACAATTCCAAGCTTTGGTGGGACACTTGGCTTTGTCTCATCACCTGCACTTCAGCAAAAATGATATGCCAAACATCGATGTCAATTATAATCACCCCTTACATATTGAAGTCGTGGTTGCTCGCCATAAAATAAAAAGAGTCTTGGTAGATAATGGCTCTGCCCTCAATTTGTGTACTTTGAAATTCATAAAATAGGTGGGGTATACTCAAGCGGACTTAAGTAACCAGATCATCAAAATCAAAGCCTATGATAATGCAGAAAGGAATTTAGAAGGGATTATCAATCTCCCTATCCAGGTGGGACCTGTGGTTCAATACATTACCTGTCATGTCCTTGATCTGGACTTGCCATATAATCTCCTCCTCGGCTATCTGTGGCTCCATGCTATGCAAGCCATCCCCTCCACATACCATCAGTGCCTGAAATTCCCAGTCAACAGACAAGAAGTCACCATCTATGCTGATCCCCAATCATTTGAATATTTCTGCACTTTAGAAGCGTCATTTCCCCATTTACATTATTGTCCTGGGGTTGAAATGGGGGCATCCCAGTCATCATCTGCTAATCCACCCTCCATCGTGATAACCCATCCATCTTCCACCATTGATCCTATAGTCACCAAAGTCCAGATCATTGACAAAGGGTGTGGCGAATACGAAATGCATACTGCTCTTAGTGTGGCAACCATGCCACCGTCACCGCACGAGTATGGTCAACCTTCGCATGCTACTCCAAAATAAGACAAGACTGTCACCTTCAGTGGTAAAAACATTCCTACCACCACTTTCAGGTCCCCAAGTGTCAAGATAGATGCACCAGAAGAGGACATAAGCCAATGGGTCTACCGAGAAGAACCCTAGCCGAAAACTCCTCTAAAGGAGTATTTTTAGGAAAAGTATCCTTGGCCAACAAAGTTCGTGGAAAAAAATAACTATTAAGGAAGGGGCCTAGGTAAAGAAGAGCAAGGGCGGTTGCAACCCATTGATACGTCACAGCTACCAAAAAACATAGGCATTGGGTATGATAGAAAGCAGAAAGGCCCTGAAACATCGTCTAATACTTCCAATAGTGTCTCCGTGGACAATGGCTCATTGGAAGACATACCTGAGGAGGAATCCATCATACGTGTGTACGATGACATCGATCACATCGACCTATCATCCATGTTTGAATGCTTATCTGTCTGCACTATTAGCCTATCCCTTTGTCACCCAGAGCTTATTGATTGGGACCTCTATAATAGCACACCTGTCAGTATGTCTGCGGATACGTATGTCAACCTTATTGGATTGGGGGAGGATGAACACTCCAGTCGCAAAAATAAGAATAAGAAAAGTAAAGAGCGGTCATCTAGTGAAAACCTCCCTGAGGCACTTCCTAACCTTGAAAAAGTAAAAATAAAGGATGCATCTGATGGTGAATACCTCGAAGAGGCACTGGAAGATGGAGATGTTCATATTCCCCTTATGGGAACTCAATTATCTGCCTAATCATCTATTCTAATTGAAGAAACTCAAGAAGTTAATCTGGGAACTGCTGAAAGTCCTAAAATCACCTATGTAGCTAAGTCACTCTCAGAGCAAGAGTATCTGGTCATCGTGCAGCTACTCCAAGAGGGAATCATTAACTTTGCTTGGTCATACTCAGACATGCCAGGCTTAGACCCTGCCTTAGTAGTTCATCACTTAGACATTCGCCTAGACGCCAAGCCTGTCAAACAAAAGCTCCTTAAGATGCATCCACAGGTCGCATTATTAGTCAAGAAGGAATTGTAGAAGTTACTAGAGGCGGGTTTTATCAGACCGATTGACTACTCTGAGTGGATCTCCAATATAGTGCCAGTCGCCAAACCAAATGGAGACATTCGAGTCTGCACAGACTTCAGGGATCTTAACAAAGCCTGCCCGAAAGATGATTTCCCACTGCCTAACATTGACATGTTGGTTGACCTGACAGCAGGACATGAGATGTTATCCCTTATGAATGGCTTCTCTGGTTATTCTCATATTCGAATCACACCTGAGGACCAACATAAAACCACCTTCACAACACCTTGGGGCACTTTTTGTTACAATGTTATGCCATTTGGTCTCAAAAATGCAGGGGCAACATATCAGAGGGCAATGACGGTCATCTTCTATGACCTCATACATATCATCATGGAGGATTATGTCGACGACCTATTAGGAAAATCCAGAACACGAGCAGTACATCCTGCCATCCTAAAAAAGATATTTGAGCGGTTAGAGCATTACAAGTTGCGGCTAAATCCAAAAAAGTGTGTCTTTGGGGTCACGTCAGGAAAGTTGTTGGGTTTCATAGTCTCCTGCAGGGGCATTGAGGTTGATCCTGCCAAGGTAAAGGCTATCCTGGACATGCCACCTCCACACAATCTGAAATAGTTAAGAAGCCTCCAAGGGAAGATGCAGTCCATCCGTCGATTCATAGCCCAGCTAGTAGATAAGTGTCAGCCATTCACTCATCTTCTGAAGAAAGATTCCACCTTCTAAT
This sequence comes from Sequoia sempervirens, assembly GCA_007258455.2. Taxonomy (NCBI): domain Eukaryota; kingdom Viridiplantae; phylum Streptophyta; class Pinopsida; order Cupressales; family Cupressaceae; genus Sequoia; species Sequoia sempervirens. Next base: position 29,326 of record VDFB02392914.1, on the reverse strand, counting down.
GGAACCAGTAGTGTCAGATGGGTTTTGATAAAATTAAGGAATATTTAGCTCATCCGCCGATCTTGATGCCACCTATTCCAGGAAAACCCCTCATGCTTTACATCTTCGCCACTTCAGTCGCATTGGGGGCATTGTTGGCACAACATGATGAATCATCGAAAGAGAGGGCGATCTACTACATCAGTCAGACATTGGTCGGCTATGAATTAAACTACTCCCCCATGGAAAAATCCTACCTTGCACTCATTTTTAGTACATAGAAATTCTGACATTGCATGCTCAACCATCTAGTTAAATTAATCGCCAAAATCGATCCATTGACATATTTGTTATCTAGAACCACTCTGACTAGCCGCATGGCCAAGTGGGTCACGCTCCTAAGTGAATTCGACATAGAATATGTGGACCACAAGGCTATTAAAGGACAGATAATCATAGATCAGTTAGCAAAATCTCCTTTAGTTGATGCTCATCCATTGATCATAGAATTCCCTGATGAAGAAGTCTTCTCCGTTGATGAGACTGCCATGTGGACACTATATTTTGATGGGTCATATACACACAATGGATCGGGGGTAGGAATTTTATTAGTTACCCCTCAAGGTGACTACATTCCAAAGTCATTCAGGATAGCATTCCCATGTACCAACAATATGGCAGAATACGAAGCTCTCCTCACCGTCCTCAGAATTGCAAAACAGTGGCTCATAACTCATTTGAAAGTATTTGGTGATTCTTTGCTAGTCATTAGACAAGTTAATGATGAGTTCCTAACCAAGGATGATAAGCTATTACCCTACAAGTGCATGGTGGATGATTTCAAGAAATATTTCACCTCTATACAGTTTGAACAAATTCCTAGGGTACGAAACAAAGAGCTGATGCAATGGCCACTATTGGTTCCCTCCTTGACATGCCTAAAGACCGCATAGAATGTGAGTTCCTTGTGGAACAAATTTTAATCCCAACACATGATATCCCCGAGACTGACATGGTGTGTGACATTGTGGGTCCCACTTCCCCATGGTACCAGGACATCTACACCTACCTCCATGATAATATTATACCCCCAGATCTTACACGTAATCAACACAAATCCTTCGTTCATCGCTCTTCCTGATACGTCATTGTCGGTGATACGCTTTATCATCGCGGGTATGATGGAATCCTCCTTAGATGTCTGAATGAGACTGAATCCCATGCTACACTAATGGAGGTACATGGCAGTGTTTGTGGAGCTCATTAAAATGGTATGGCTCTGGCCAAAAGGATCCTACGAGCTGGATATTATTGGCCTACATTGGAACAAGATGCTTGTGAGTTTGTGAAGAAGTGTCTTCCATTCCAACAACATACAGATTTGATTCATGCCCCAGCACAAGACCTTTAGCCCCTCTTGGCACCATGGCCATTTTCTCAATGGGGTTTCGACTTGATTGACAAGATTTACCCACCATCATCCGATGGCCATACTTTCATCATTACCGCCACTGAGTACTTCACCAAGTGGGTGGAAGCGATGCCTCTTTCACAGATCACCGGTACTTAGATTTCCAAATTCATCCTCTACCATATTCTCTGCAGATATGGTATCCCGTCCACCATCCTCTCTAATAACGGAAAACCTTTTAAAAACCAAGCCATGAAACACCTCTGCGACACCTTCCATATCCAGCACCATTGGTCAACGCCTTATTACCCCCAGGGTAATGGTCAGGCATAAGCGACCAATAAAACCCTTATCCATATCCTCAAAAAGGTTGTCAATAACACTGGACGAGATTGGCACCTCCATATTCATCCTGCCCTCTGGGCATATCTCACATCCATCCGCACCCCGACAGGCGCCACCCCCTACTCTTTAGTGTATGGTGCTGAAGCCGTCTTGCCAATCGAAGTTGAACTTCCATCATTGAGGATTTCTCTGAAGAATCTTATCAACGAAGAAGATGCTCGGGTTGCACGGCTTGCACAGCTGGAATTACTAGATGAACGAATAATAAAGGCCTATGATCATCTGCAAGCATACCAAAATTGCCTTAAACGTAATTACAATAAGAAGGTTCATCCTCGAAAATTCTAGGTGGGCGAGCTTGTTCTTAAGGAGAACCAGTGCACTCAGCAAGACTGAGACAAGAAAGGAAAATTTGAGGCAAATTGGTTGGGACCCTATATCATAGCCGCTAAATATAGATCTGGGGCATATAGGTTGACTACTCTTGGAGGAGAACCCCTTGAAGAACCCATCAATATCATGCATCTGAAGAATTTCTACACCTAAATCCGCTTGGTAACCCCACCAAGTCAAAAAAGTCAAAAAAATCCAAAAAAGTCAAAAAAACAAAAAAAAAAGTCAAAAAAAGTTTAAAAAAAAAATCATCAGAAAATCAATTAAAAATAGTAAAGAAAAATAAGTTCGTCCTATGGTGAAAACCACCTCTTGGTGGCACCTTGGATAGGTATGGATGGTGAAAACCTGGTAGTAGGTGTCATCCATAGAGGGCTTAATCATTATCTACCAGACATCCTAGTTATTTTATACTTTCATCCGCACTATTGTCCTCCCCATCTCATCCTAGGCCACTTGGTATATATTGATTGAGCATTGGACGACCTATCTAGCCTATCCCCCATCCTGATCTTTTTAGTATCCCACTTTGAGCTTACGACATTCATGTAGGATCATCCATCGTGTCGATCTTCACCTAGATCACATCCTGTCGCGTCCGTCAGTCGAACTACATTGCCCCTGCATTGTCACGTAGGCAAGGTTGATCATTTGATTCACCCCCGGGGCATTTTTCCATCATCATCGGTCATCATTTTCTTCTTTTCGCTTTATCCACAGTCTTTTCTGGAACTACGAGGGCTCTACGCTTTCACGTAGGCAAGGCTAATATATGATCGGCCCCTGAGCCCCTAGGTTTGTAGGTTGTGTCAGTCTTTTGTGCTTCATCATCAAGTTATGCCCGCATCTAACCGGTTCTTAATAAACAAAATTCCCTCGTGTTACAAGATCTTGTCCCTAGGTAACATCCCGCGTCAACTGGGTCATTCTATTTTAGCATCCATCTTTGGTCTCAATAGGATGAATCCTTCCTAGCAGACCTCGTCAATCCCATCCATCACCTTCAACCTATGGAAAAGGACCTGTTGTCTTGATTGTGATCTCTTGATGCATTTGAATTTTGTTTATCATTTGGGTTCCTTACCATCACTTGTCAGGGTCGCCTTGGTCCACCATACCATGGTGTACCTTGACTTGTTGACATGGGGGCATACCTTGATCGTTTGTTTTGACTGTTGTCTTCTCAGTTATCCCTCGTAAGACCCACCAAGATATCTAAGGTCTTGTGTTACGCCGGGACAACTTTGTGTGTTTGTGGTTATCTCAACACCGGGCCCGACCGAGGTCATCGTGACTTCGGGGTGTTGGGATAACCTTCTTGTTTTTTGTGTTTATTTCATGTGTAGAATACTCATTCGCCTTGATCTTCCATATCAAGGTGCTTGGTATCCAGCGCTATAGTAAAAATGAATGCTCCAAGGATGGAAAAACCTCATTTTCATTGCATTTTCATCACTTCGCATGCATCCTTCATTTCCATCATGACCATTACCATGACTTATGATTTCGGTTGTGCAAGTACTCTCATTCTTTTTTCTCTTGAGTCATCTTCCTCTCAGGATATTAATGGTTTTTTTTGGCAAATGCACTCTTCCATACGCCTATCCGCATTCTCATAACGGTCTTTATTGACACTTAAGTGCATTATAAACATTTACCTTTCATTCATATTCCACATAAACATGTGCATCCATAAATCATAAATCATAAAAGCATTTACATAAATCGTCCATCCACATGAACATGTGCATCCATAAATCATAATCATAAAAGCATTTACATAATCACTCATCCACATAAATATGTGCATCCATAAATCATATATCATAAAACGTACACAATTATCCATTTTCATAAACAACTATACATCCATCATCATAATCATAATGACATACATGTGCATCCATAAATCATAATCATGAAACATACATCAATCATCCATCCACATGAACATGTGCATCCATAAAACATAATCATAAAGCATAAATCATCCATCTATATAAACATGTGTATATATATGAAACCACATCATAAATCATCCCATATAGCCGCATAAAAGAAATATCATGCCCAGTGTCAATAAAGGCCCTCACATAATCAAAATAATAAACATCCTCTCATAATACAATGCATCTCCATCATATATCCCAAAATAAGATACAAAATCCAGAGATGTCGACCACCTCTGACCTTTGGCGACGTGAACAAAACATCCATCCTGTATCTGCCAAAAAAATCAATGTCCTGCATCTGCCCACTCTACTGTGAGCTGCCCACATTTGATCTCTGCAGAGAGTCAGGTACTGGCCCTCTGTGCACTGGAGTCCCATGGTACTCACGGGTGGGAGTTCCCTGGTAACCACCATATGGAGACGGAGTCCGCCGATAGTCACTAAATCCCCTAGTGCGTGTCCCTAATGACTAAGATGGCCTTGGTGGCTATGGAGCCTGACTAATGTAGTGCATCATGTGTTGCACTGGATCTGGAACAACCTACTCATATACACCCCTCCAATAGCTCACCTACTGCATGAACTCATCCCTCTGCCCAGCTATCAGTCTTGTGACATTTAGCTCATGCCTATACCGATCCCGATCTGCACTGATAGCCCGCCGCTCCTGTCCCCAGGCCTCCTGAGCTAGTATCAACTGTCGTATCTGCTCTGAGCCTCTATCCCTCTCCACCTGCAATGCCTGTAACTGCGTGTGTAGCTCCTGAACATCTATCCCTGGCCCTCCCCCCTCAACCAGCCCCCTCTGCAACTAAGTCCATGCTGCATCCCTCTGCCCTGTAGTGTCTGCATCCGCAACTTTGCAACATCCCTCTCCCTTTGGGCAGCCTGTCTGCATCCGCAACTTTGCAACATCCCTCTCCCTCTGGGCAGCCTGTCCCCACACCACCGCTGCATCTCTGTCTCTCTGTAAAGCTTGCAATCTCAGCTCAGCCGCATCTCGCTCTCGTCACAAGCTAGATGCCTGCGATGTCGCTATATCTCTCTCTCTCTGCAAAGAGATTGTACCTCTGTCTCGAACACATGCCTCTCACTCTGTGCTACCTGGACCTACACCTGTAACACATCCCTCCCTGCCTCCAACACCTCCACCTATACCTGTGCCACATCTCTCTCTGCCTCCACTATGTGCACTCTATCCCTAAGCTCAACTAGCTCCCTCTGCACACTCTCTACATCCACTGCATCCCCTGTCCCCCTGCTGACAACCTACTGTGTTGCCCCCTATCCCACCAAACCCAATCCCTCCATCTGCATCATCTGACTCTGTACCTTCGCCCGTAATCTCTCCACCTCAGCCTGCAGATCCACAGCCTCATTGCAGCTCTCATCTCTCTCCCTCACCAATCTCCTCTCCTGCTCTGATACTAGCCTGACCAGCTCCATGTAGTCTCTCTCACCCTAAGCAAATCGGGTCCGCCACTCATCCCTCTTTGTCTCTACTCCGATCCTCTCTGCCTCTGTCTCTCGCACTCACTGCTCGCTCTGTTGCAGTCTCTCCACTATCTCTCTCAATACGGCCCTCAGATCCTCCCTTGTGGGTGGTGTTGCTGCTAGCGGTGCTACATCGTGCACATCTGAATCGACCTCCATCTCTCGTGGATGGTACCCCTCACTCTCTGCTGATAGCTCCATCTCATCCACATCTATCACCCCGGGGGCTCCCTGCTACGGCTGTCCTCTGCCCCTCCTCCCCTCCAGTTGTCACCTGTCCCCCCTGCCCTCCTAGGTCTCTGTCCATCTCCTCTTTGACTCCGTCTGCCTCCTCCTCTCCAGCTATCTCCTGTCCCCCTGCCTTCCTAAGTCTCCGTCCATCTCCTCTCTGACTCTGTTTGCCTCTTGTCCTCCGGTGGCCCTAGTTGTCTCCTGTCCCCCCTACCCCCCTAAGCCTCCGTCCATCTCCTCTCCAACTCCGACTGTCTCTTGTCCTCTGATAGTCTTGGTTGTCTCCTATCCGACCTCCTCCCCTCCGGCCCCGCTAGCCTTTCCCTATGTACCTTGTGGCTCTCCTCCTCGGGCTTTCGGCCTCCTCTCCACCACCTCCTCAGCCTCATCCTCTGCCACCTCCTCAGCCTCAGCCCCTCCCCCCTCTTTGTCTCCTCCCCAACCCCTCTGATGTCGTCTCCTCCTTCGACCTCCTATCACCTGCTCCTATGCCCCTCGTCCTCCTCTGCGTCCTCTCGGTAGTCACTGCAGACTAAATGCCTGCAATCGCCCCTCATCCTCTGATCCAAATCCTCGTGCCTCCTCGATCGGCACCGCTAGTGTAATCCGCTCGAGAGGATGTCGCCCGAACCACTCATCATACTGCCCTTTCATCCATGTGTCTTGTGACCCCTCTCACCTATCAGGATAGGGCCTAAACACCAGTCCCTCAATATCACTCCATACGCTGCACAAATTTAGCGTGGCTCCCCATGGCCGCTCCTAAGTCTGTTGTGCAAATGTCACTCGGCCTGCCAGAATATCCTGTCTCACTCTGAACTACCTCGTCACCTGATCCGGTCAATGCAACTCCACTACTCGTAGCCTGCTCCCAATCATGTAACATCGAGTAAAGAAGTAACCACTATGCGACCCCTCCTCCCTCGACCACCCTCTGAATCACCGCATCATGTATGGCCTCCATACTATATCCATTGCCCGCACCTCATCAAACTATCTCCTCCACACATCTACCTCCTATATCTCTTTGTACTGCAGTATAGCCCCTGCCTCTGCTCCCCACCACCACGCTATAGGATTCTTAGCATCATGCTCACCAACTCTCCTATAATCGACCTAGCAACACGGATATGCTCCCAGGCCCACACCTGTAGTAGTGTGACATTTGTCACACTCAACTGTTTCCTATAACAAATCATGTGCATATCTCGATACAATTGTGCTAACATGCAGGTACCCCACGCGAACTATCCCTCCCAGCCCTCGATGATGTGATGGATCACCTCGACCATCCTCATGTGAAGAAACTGACCACTCCAGTCTGACAGAAGTATACCACTAATCAACCCTTCCAGGTACAGTGATAGTACCGGTACCCTGCACGCCACCATCCTATCCACATCCAATTGACCCCGCTGCACTGGTAGCTCGTCACTACCAAAAATAATGCACATCGACTCATCCAACGCCTCGTCCTCTGACCAACACTCACTAATCGGGAGCCTCAAGATCCACCACACATCCTCCAGTGTCACCGTCATCTCCCCTGTCGGTAGGTGAAAGGTTAACGTCGCCGAATCCCACCGCTCTATCAATGCTGTCAACATGGCCCCATGGGCCTTGATCGTCGGATATGTCAGCATATACAGTAGTCTTGCCTCTACTAGTCTCTGGTGATCCTCCCCAGTCATCCTCACTATGCATCTCCTCAACACCTCTAATCGTCTCTCTTGCACCCGCAAAATCCCTATTTTCTGCATATACACAATAATTTTTTATCATTTTCTTTTTTTCCCCCTTGCCATTCTCAGGTTTCCCATCCGAACCTTTGTTTTCCCCCATCCCGTTGTACCTCCCCCTCCCTTTGACCTCAGTGGTCACCCCCTATTGGCTGACCTGCTCTTGTAGTCGTGGGCCCGCCCCCAGCGGCGGACCCGCCCCCGTGACGACGGACTCGCCCCCGTGGTGGCGGACCCGCCCTCGGCGGCGGAACCGCCCCGCAGTGGCGGACCCGCCCGCGGCGGTGGACCCGTCCGCGGCGGTGGACTCGCCCCCGTGGTGGCAGACTTGTCCGCCCGCGGTGGTGGACCCGCCGCGACGGCGGACCCGCCCCCGCGGTGGCGGACCTATTTGCCTCCGCATTGGCGGATCTGTTTGCCTGCGGTGGCGAACCCGCCGCCGCCGCAGTGGATCTTTTCGCCCGCAACGATGGACCCACCCTCGCGATGGTGGACCCATCCGCCACCGGTGGCGGACCTGCCCACGTGGCGGCCACCCAGTTTCCCCCTTGGCACAAATTCCCAAAAAATTAAAAAAATTAAAAAAATCTGCCTTCTACCCATTTTTCTTCCCGCCCTCCTGGACAAAACCCATGCTTTCGTTTTTCCAAAATATTTGCATAAATGACTCAAAATTAAAAGTTAAGTTTTGGACTAACCTGGCGTGGTACGGCATGGTGGGTGAAGAATATCCGCCTCTCATCCGCCCGATGGATGATGTCACTATCGTACTCCGACATCGTGCCCGATCTCTCTCGCCTCCTCTTCTTCTTCTCCTCCTTCTCCACACTTGCCAGCTGTCACAATGATAAAAGGTAATTCTCCAATTACCTTTTATTACCTTTTCCCTCCTTTTTCAAATTAAAGTCTTTTTTTCTTTTTTTTTTATCACAAATTCCTCCAACTAATTCATCTAGCCTCTTTCTTCCCGAGGCCGCCATTCGCACACTGTTTACCCGATTGCCTCTGTTCAAACACCATTCTTCTCATTTTTTCGTGCTCTTTCCAACAACATATACCACTCCTTCCCTTTGAGAAGTTGACCGGGACCCCCTTTTCCTCCCCCGTCCGCCTTCTCGAGGGGGCATACCCTACCCTCCTCTCCTAACCCGTCGCTCTAAGCCTACCTTCGTTGGACTGGGGCATCCTCTCCACATTCCCCCATGCTGGGGCATCTCTTTTCTGATCTCTTCTTCCATAAAGTCATTTGCATTCTGTTTTTCTTTGAAACTCTATTATCCTAATAGTATTTCGAAGAGGGGCAAAATGTAGACATCTAATTTGACCATTTCCATATGATCAAAGATGTCTCCTTATTCATCCAGTTGCTTATCCCCTCTATTAATATTAATTAAATCATTTGTTTATTTAATACCTTGCATCTTACATAGGGTTCATAAAGTATTTAATTTAATAAATACTTTACCCCTCTCCCCCCTCTAAATTAAATAAATACACCATTTTATTTAATTTAGTCATATTCCCCTTTTGGAATTAAAATTCATTTTTTTAATTCCTCTTTTCTCTCTCATTGTCACATCCTCCAAGTTTTGCAAGTTGGTCTCTAATCCATCTTAACTCCTTCATCTTCCTCTAATTAACTATGGTTAACATATGCACACCCCTAATCATCATTAGGGTCACATCCTCCATAATCTCCCACTTGCTTCTAATAAGTCATTAGTCCATCTAATTAAGTACTTGCACAACCTTAATCATATGGTTAATCCAACCTAATCCCCTTCCCATTTATGGCATGTGTCCTTAAGTCAACCTTATTAAAGGCCTTCTCCTTTTGGGCAAGGCACTCCACTTCCCCATGTGAATTGTTAATTCACTTTTAATCCCCCAATGCACTCAAAAGGAATTTTTAATTCCTTCACTTCTTCCCACATGTCCTCTCTTTATTCTTTATTCTTTCCCATCTCCCCATGAGAATATTTGAGGAATTTTTAATTCCTCACATGTCCTCTCACCCACATAGGGACAAGCACCTCCTTTATGAGAAGATCTTGTCCAATCCCAAGGTACTTTGTACCTCCCTCCATGTCATGTACTATCCTTCCACCTCATCTTTCTTAAGCTCTCCCATGCCACATGTCAAGATGTGAGGGCTTGTGAGTTCTCAACTCACCTTAGCCCTACATCTTGATATTTGGTGGCTCAATCTTGGCCATCCATCTCTTCTAGGAATTCTCAAAATTTCTATAAATACCCCCTCTTTTCTCTCATTTTGGGGGAGATCATTTTGCTAGCCAAACTCTTGCAATTTTATTTCTCAATCTACACTTAGCCATTTTTATGTTTTTTTCCATTTCCATCCATCCTCACATCCTCATCTAGTTTGCATATCTTGCCATCCAAGGAGCATACACATCAAAGATCGAAGGGCCAACCAAAGGATCGATTCGAGACGAGGTATAAAGTCCCATTTGTTGCTTTTATCTTGTGTTGATTCCAACTTAGGCTAATCTTGAGGTGTAGGTTGTTTTGGTGTTTATTTGTACTCTTTAGTTTGCTGCTCATTTTCTAACGCATATATTCGACCTATCACAGATATGTAGGAAAAGGGGAACTATCCTTTGGGAGTTTTAACTATTTAGGGTTTTCACACATTTTCCTAGTTTCATTGAAAGGGGGGATGGATGTGATGTGATATGGGGGTTTGATGCATTTGAACAAGGTATATGATTGACTTACAACCTAAAAGGTGAGTCAACCAACCCTTGACCAAATTGAAATGTACTTAACTATGAAATGCAATGATTCAATTGGCCTAATGATGCAAATAAATATTCTAATATAGAAACAATAGATCTAAAATGCCATAGGAAAAATTGAACTACATGAAGAGACTATGTAGGACACTGTGCACCTATGGTATAAATTTGAGCATGATTTTTTAGGATGTTTCATCTAGAGGTGCCATTTTCTTGGTAGGTATTTTTTTAATCTATTTTTGTAGTCCTTGAGAGCTAAATCAAAGCTTCTAATTTTCATCTATACATTTTTTGGATCACTATCAAATATTTCTATAAGCGAGTTTTCATGACTCATCAAGGTATAGGGTTTCAATTGCAACATGAATAATAGATCTTCAAACTTTCTCCAATTCTCTTCAAACCTAAAACCTACACATTTAAAGAGATAGGAAGGGTTGTGCCATTTAGAGGCTTGCCTTAGTCAAACCTAGTGTTAGTGTTTCCACTTCCACAATGGTAATGTAAATGATAAAAAACCTATCCTTTTGAGGGATAGGCATAAATGATAAAAAATAATAATGAACCCACAAAGTGCCACAACTCACCACCCTTGAATGGATTCCTTGAGGGATATAAGTCATACACATCTCCTCAAGGTCTTGGATCTTGCTTGCTTGAATTTCTTGAATTTCTTGGAGACCTACAAAAGGGTTAGCCTTCACAAACAATGATAACATGAACATACATAAACTCACATATTATTTAACATGATGCTTGGATCTTGAATTTCTATAATAAATCAATAAAATTATGCTCTTGATAATAATTTCTCCAATAATTTTTATTCCTTACTGGATGGATTCTAAATGATGCAATAACAAGGTATTTATATGCAATTATTTTAACTTCCACAAATTAAATCCTAACATCCAACTTTAGATATTTGAATTTTAAATAATAAAAGAGGCTCTCTGAAATATTTGAGTTTGGAGCCAAAATAGGGGGACATAAGTGCCCTAGGCACAAGTGTCCTAGACCTATTTTTTCAAGCATTTTAAAGTTAGGGCCAAAATATTAAATAAATGCATTTGTTTTCCACTTTTAATTGGTCAATAAGTGTTAAAAATGGGCCATATAATGTATAATTTAGGAAATTAAGTGCTCAACTAGGTCTAGTGCTTAAGGAGGAGAAAGACAATGTGAAATTATCGAGGGTGAAAATTTACAAAATTACAAGAACATAATGAGAAGCACATGATTTATGTGGAAACCCTTTCAAGAAAAAACCATAAAAAATATTGCTTATATATTATAGATTAATCTTCTTCTTTTTGTAGGCTCCAACCTACTAGAGACTCCAATCTCCCATTTGATAAGATTATCTAGGTTCCAACCTATTGGAGGCTCTAACCCTACACAAACTAAGCTCCATACTAGCAAGAGGATCATGCAACCTCTTTTTGATAGACTTCAGCCTATTAGAGGCTCAAAACCCCATAAAATTGAGCTCCAATCTAGAAAGAGGCTCTAATCTCTATTTTGATAGGCTCCAACCCCACACAAACTAATCTCTAACCTAGCAAGAGGCTGCAACCTCTATTTTATAGGCTTCAACCTATCAGAGGCTCCAAACCCCACACAAATTGAGCTCCAACCTGGAAAGAGGCTCCAACCTCTATTTTGATAGGATCCAACCTATTAATCCTTCAATGACTAATATAGTTTACTTCTCCACACGATCTTCCTCTCATAAAACTATTTACACCCTTCACAAATCTAATCACACACTTCCTTCCCTTCAAATCTGATCATACACTTCCTTCCCTTACAAATATGATCACACACTTCCTTCCCTTAAAAATATGATCACACACTTCCTTCCATTACAAATATTATCACACACTTTCTTCCCTTCAAATATGATCACACACTTCACAAAATTCATTTCTTCACAAATCTGATCACACCCTTTACACAATGCTCTTTTCACAAATCTGATCTAACTTATTCATCAATTCCTTTCACAAATTTTAGTACAATCATGCACAATCCTCCTTCAACATATGATGACACATATGGATAGGTCTTCATTCAAATTTTCTTCTCTCTAATAATGCATAATTTTTTCTTATTTCACCATATCAACATCTGCTTCATCAATTTAATATAATTCTAATTTGTACTTCATTTTTCTACCTTTTCTCTTTTCAATCTTCTCTTCACATTAGATATATTTCATTTATTTCTTGCACTCTTCTCAACTTTCACCTTCTCTCCCTTTATAAATCCTCAAGGGAGATGTCCTTTATGAATATGTGCGACTCTTAATATTAGACATACCTTCACACATGGATCATGTCTCCTCAAAACTAATTGTTGTCCTTTACAAACTTAACGACAACCTTCCTTATACAAATTGTATCACATGTATTTAGTCTCTACTCCAAACAAGGCATACTATTTAGTTGGTCACAACACTTGAAATCACTCTTCTCCCTTTTTCCCTATTCAAGAGTCACTCTTTTGTCTTATTCACTTTGTCTTTGTCGGTTGTCCATGATCTCTTCAACGAGAATGTATAGCAAACTACACTTATTTTAAATGGCTTCGTTAATAACATCGTATTCCAACAATAACTTCATTCATCTTTGACTTCAATGATAATATCTTTGAAAATCTTGTCATTATTCCTTGACACCAATGACAATACTTTGAAGTTCTCATCCATACATCTTAATCTCCACAACAATCTCTTAGATATCAATATCACCAATAATCTCAATCTTTAATGTAAAGGATAATAATATTGTTCATGCACTTGACATCAGATCACTATGACAATCTCTTCATTCTTATCTTGACATTTTCATCCATACATCTTACACCAACAATCTCCATGATAAACTCTTTGAAAACCTTGTCTACCTTTGACATCAATGACAAACATTCTAACAATCTCCCCCTTTGTCATTGATGGCAACACAAACATAATTCTCTTCTTTTGTATTGCTCCCAGTTACTCTATCTCTCCCCCTTTGACATCAATGGAAAAGGGTCTTCCAGCTATCTCTAAACTTTATCTTCCATGGAGCTATAAGATAATGTTGTGGATAGCTCCCGCTTTGTCTCTATGTTACTTTGGTGATATGCTTGTTAAAGAAGGAACTTGTTTTGTTATGTCATCATTCACTAGGTATCTTACATGATGGGAAAATACCTTCAACTCTTCACAAATAATCTCCCTCTGTCTTTAATAATTCTTGGCATCAACATCATTTTTGTTATTGTAACTTTCCTTTTTTTTAATGCTCCCTTTGTTAGGATTGACCAGTAGGAATGAGGAGATCAAATTACCAATTAAATGTAGATTTAAATAACAAAATAGAGGAATAAAATTCATAGGAAAGAAAACAAAATTAACATGGTTCACCCTTTCCCAGGCTACATCTACAAGCAACAACAATCTATTTTATTTCAAATTCTAGTAATTATAGATTACAATTATCTTGCAACAAACAATTGCAAGATGCAGCAACTACAAATGATTTCACTGCTCAATTTTACCACACTCTGCTATGTGTGCCACTGAGAACCTATGATAACCTTCACACGACTTGCAATAACTTCATGCGAATGTACATTTTCTCACATGCACCTTGATGTTGACTCTTCACAAACCATGAGTTTTCATTTCTAATCTGTAACAATAAAATGTTATGATTTTGGGAAAAAAATCATTTTTTTCTAATTGAACTACATTGGGGATTATAATAAATTTATTTTACAAAATATATGGAATTTTTTCTTTGGGGGTGTTGCCTCCAACAACCCCTATTAGGGGTGTTTCCCTTAGAACTCCATCATGGGATTTTCCCTCAGGCCCCTGTTGGGGGGTTAACCTCTCAAACCCTATAGGAGGGGATCTTCCCTATTTACACCCCACAATTAATTAATTTGGGGTGAACCACATCAAGAAAAGTGGCCAAATTTTAAACTCCAAAATCTAAGCAAGCTCCACAAACAAACACCCTTTATCTCTTCTGAACCTTTCTCAATGAGATTTTCATTAAACTTCTACCCACTAATGGATCATGGGAAACATTCATTCATATAATCACATCTATTATAATAATGATAATATACTTCGCATATTTTTGCATGAAGTGCATTTTGTACAACAATAGATTCTTCTTTCTTATCATTATCTTTCTCTTGTTTCCTTCTCCATAATTTTTTTTTCTTCCTTTTGATTATCTATGGCTTCCGTTTTATTGTTATGCTCAGAGAGTTCAAAACCACTTCTACAAAAGTGTGTCATATGCCCATAACTATTGCACTTGTAGCACACAACATTGTAATCCACCAAATGATTAAAGGAAATGTATTTTATTCTTGATGACTCATAAGCACTTCTATTCTTGTTCCAATAATCATTTATTTCTTGTGTTCTACAATATCTTTCCTTTTGACCAAGGTTTTGCATTTATAACATATGATATTGTAATTCTTATTTGAAAATCCATAAGAACTTTTATTCTTGGTCCAACTAGGTTCTATTGCATGCTTCCAACAATCTATTGATTTGTGACCAAATTTATTTCATGAATATAAATAACCATAAAATGAATGTTGAGATTTGTTCTTTTTTTTTATTTCCTTGGAGGAAATGATCTTGTGAATTTATCCTTGTTGTCTCTATGAGGAATATTAGTTTTATGTGGGACATTTTTTTTCTTCCTCTTGTTTTTCTTATTATTGATGGAACTCTTAAGAATGTTTGTATAGCCTTTTGGTTTTTTCTCATTTCCTTTCTTTGGTGACTTATTTGAAATTTGATCAAGTCCTTTGTTTCATGACCAAGACTTGTCTTTATACATGATGAACTTTTCCCATTTATAATATTATCCAAGGTCTTGGTACTTTTCTCAACCTTGAGGCTCTTGTCTAGCTTGGTAGTTGTTCCCTTTAATTCTTTCCTTAAGTAACCAATTAATGACTCATTGGGGTTTGAGATTTGCCTTTCTTCATAGTCAATACTCTTCTCATTTTTCAAGTTCCTATTTGATTGAGTACTTTCTTTCTCCAATTCCTTTCTCAAGAAGATAATTTTGGATTTTAAATTTTCACAATTCTCTTCCCTTTCCTTTAACTATATTTTCATTCCTTCTTTAATCATTTTTTCCTCTTCACATTCAAATTTTAGATCTAGGATTATTTTCTTGGCTTCTTCCTCGTTCCTTTTTTCTTCATCATATTGTAATTTTATGTCCATGATTGTCTTCTTAACTTCTTCAAGTGATGCAAGCAAGGTGGGTAAAAGACTCTTCAATTTGAAAATGACCAAAAGCAATCTGAAATCAACTCCTTACAACACAAATCCTTTGACTTGACTCTATCCCTCTTCTTATGGTTTATAGCCCTCATTAACCAACCAATGGAGGTATCTTTTAGAGAAGGTCATACAGTGGCCTATCAAACTCCACGAAGACTCACACAAACTCTTAACCAACATACCAAAAGATCTCATAGGGTTTCTTTGACTCAACACCTTGAATCAATAACCTGCCTTGCTCTAAGGCTAGTCAATTAGCCCTGATTTACAAATGAAGTCCCTTTCAAACACTTGAAAAACACCTACAAACCCTTAACAATCATGAATTGTGACTCAAAACCACAAAATATCACACCAACTTGCAGATTCAGACCTTCTAGTGCGCTACACTATGAAACCCTCCTTTCTCTTACAAAACACAAGGGTTTATTGAAAGTTCATACAATCGAGTTTCCCAAGCCAATTCAAAGCATCCAACAGTCTCCAAATACCTTGCACATGCTCACAAATACATTACATATACCATTCCATCACTGTTTTATCAAAACCCAATATAAACACCTTTATTTCACATAGGAAACACCATTACTCTTCCCTAGGGCTTGAATCCAAATCCCACAACTCGTTTTACTTTCCCACCAAAAATTTTAGAAACCTAGCCTACCATTATACCTTGCCTTTCCACTGAGAAACAAGCCATAATAGTAGGTGGAAAGGCTTATTTCATTGTTTACTCCTCAAACAGGGCCTTCATTGGTTTTTACCAGTCAGTCACAGAGAATGACCAAAATCTCCAACAAAACTTGATATTAGATCCTTAGAATTGATGCAATGGATTACTAACACATGCTATTAAACTATGAAATGAATTTCAAAGCATCTACAAAGCTATACGGGTTGTACAAACTGAATAAAGTTTAGAAAACCAAAAAATAATTGAGAAAAACGTTGTTTCTTGATTGATTTCCACCATACAAAACTTCAACCACCTCATGGTCAAGCCTTTTTAGGATTTAAATACATTTTTGAATCAGTTTTTAATTGTCCAATGTCTATAACCACTTTTTGAATTCCATGTCCCTTCAAATTCCCATTTGTTGCACTTTGACAAATTTTCTTTTTAATCGCCATTTACAACTTTTTTTTGCAACCCTCACCTATTTTAACAACCAAAACAAAAAATCTATCCCATTACATATTAAATGGTTTTTTTTGGACCTTATTTAACATATTAGACTCAAAATATCCCCACACTAACTATTTAAGAACCATTCCTAATGACTCATTACAAAGAAGTTGGTCTTATTGACCTTATTGAGACAAAAACTCATCAAAACCTAGAGCCTACTTGGTATGATCTAAAATTGATAAAAATTGTTTAATGGTGCTCCTACACCATCAAGGGCTTGTGTTACCTTCACTTTGGATTCACTTTCTTGAATTTTTTATTTTAGACATACATTTCTTCTTTAAAATGAATGAATCTCATCACACACAAGATAAATTTATTCCTCAAGATCTACATCGTCATCAAACTCATTATTCTTATCTTCCACATCCATTTTATTCTCCTTTTGATTCTCAATGTCATCTTTAATCTCTATTTCCATGAATAGTATCTCTTCTTGATCACCGTAAAATTCATCATTGCTTTCTTCCAATCTATCATCATATTCATTGAAGTAAAGGCTCCTATTTTACATTCAAAATTTATTGTTTCTCTTGAATTGGTTTTTGTTATAGCTCTTTCTTGGTTGTTGATATCCTCTTCCTCTATTCATATTGTAATTTTTTCATTTTTGATGTTCTCCATCTTCACCTCCGAACACTTAGAAGAAAAATATCCTAGTCTACCACAATTGTAACATACAATAGAAGACTTACCTGCACCCTTCTTAAGCCTCCTCATGAAGTGATCTTCTTTGTCTATCTCACAAAATTCATTATTAGGTTCATGTACCTTTTCCTTTCCTCTTGGAGCTACCTTGAAAGTTGCCTCTCTCTTTAATGGCTTATCTTCAATCCTCATTTTGTAGGCAGTTGGGGTGCCATGTAAATCATCATTGGTCAATTTATCCAATTCTCTCATATCTTCAATTACAAATATTTTAGAATCAAACCTCATAGGTAGAGATCTCAATATATTTTATATAATATTTGTTTCGTCGATCTTCTCACCAAGTCTCACCATGGTGTTAACAATTTCATTGACTTGTAGAAAATATTTAGTTATTTTCTCTTCTTCTTTCATTATAAGGCTTTCAAATCTTTCCTTGTGGGCTTGAAGCTTAGCCTTTTTTCACTTTTACATCCCCTTCATAATTTTTTTTAGATTATCCCATATTTCCTTTATAATTTTGCAATGCATCACCTTTATGAATTCAAAATTTTCCAATCCATATATATGAAATTCATAGATTTTGAATTGTTTTTGCTTTCTCTTTTAGCATATTTGTCCATAAGATGAGTCATATGTATGGTATATCCATCTTCCATATATTTCCAGATGTCATATCCCAAAGCACTAAGATATGTCTTCATTCTTAAGCTCCAAAAATTATAGTTAGTTCCATCAAACAATGGTGCTCTGTTTGATGAGAGTTTATGAATTTTTTGTCTGACCATTAGTGATCTCCTCATATCTACCTTCTAGTTGTTAGGATAACTTTGAAGGAACTTTCTCTAATACTAATTCATGATCACATGGTTATACTAAGAGGGGGGGTGAATCAGTATAGTGCAAACTTTTCTTTTCAAACTCAATCAATAACATCAACTATACATATACAATATCTAGCAATTAAGAACATAATGAAAACACATGATTTATGTGTAAACCCTTTTGAGAAAAAACCATGACAAAATATTACTTATATACTATAGATTGAACCTCTTATCCTCCTTATAGGCTCCAACCCACTAGAGATTCCATCTCCACTTGACAGAATTATAGGTACCAACCTATTGGAGGCTCCAACCCCCACACAAACTAAGCTCCAACCCAACAAGAGGCTCCAACCTCTATTTTATAGGCTCAAACCTATTAATCCTTCAACAAATGATATATTTTACTTCTCTACATGATCTTCCTATCATAACATTATTTACATATTTTATAAATATGATCACACACTTCCTTCCATTCAAATATAATCACACACTTACTTTAAAATATGATACCACACTTCCTTCCCTTCAAATTACCCACTTCACACAATCCTTTCTTCACAAATCAGATCACACCCTTTACACAATGCTCTTTTAACAAATATGATCTAACTTATGCACCAATTCATTTCACAAATCTGATTACAGTCATGCACAATTCTCCTTCAACATATGATCACACATATGGCTATGTCGTCATTCAAATTTTCTACTCTCTAATCATGTATCATTTGTTCTTCTTTCACCATATCAACATCCCATTTGAATCTATTTAATATAAGTTTTATTTGCACTTCATTTTTCTACCTTTTATGTTTTCAATCTGCTCTTCACATTATTCTTGTACTCTTCTCAACTCTCACCTTCACTCCTTTTATACACTCCTCAAGGGAGATGTCCTTTGTGAATATATGCGACTCTTAATAATAGACATACCTTCACACATGGATCATGTATCCTCAAAACTAATTGTTGTCCTTTACAAACTTAACCACAACCTTATCAAATTTTATCACATGTATTTACTCTCTGCTCCAAAAAAAACATACTATTTAGTATATCACAACACTTGAAATCACATTTCTCCCTTTTTTCGTATCCATAAGTCACTCTTTTGTCTTATTCTCAAATCATTGGTTATCTTGTTTTCTTTCATAAAATAATTTTATGTTTATATTTTAGCTATTTCAATATGTGTTTTTAATATATTAATTGTCTTCTAATATGTAGAATCCTTCTTATGGTCGACCATCTCAATGCATCGGCTAGCATTAAATATTCTATTTCTTCTAGAGGAAAATATTATGATCTTCCTTAATGGTCATATTATAATATTTTATTTATGTTTAAATCTTTAATTTAAACATATTCATCTCTAATTCATTCATCCATGATCTCTTCTACAAGAATGTATAACGGGCTACAATTATTTTTGGTGGATCCATTAATAACATTATATTCCAACAATATCTTCATTCATATTTGACTTTAATGACAATCTCTTTATCTACATTACATCCTGATGATGGATCATGGAGTATGATTCAAAACGTTAATGTAAAAATTGACACATAGTTTTAATCCAGAAATCTTATTACTAGACAATCTCTTTGATAATCTCATCATTCTTCCTTGACACCAATGACAATAATTACTTTGAATTTCTCATCCATATATCAATTTTCCACAACGATCTCTTAGACATCAATCTCACCAACAATCTCGGCCTTTGATATTAAGGATTTTTTCATGCACTTGACATTAATGTCACTATGACAATCTCTTCATTCTTATCTTGACATTCTCATCCATACATCTTAGACCAACAATCTCCATGAAAAACTATTTTAAAAACTTGTCTACTTTTGACATCAATGACAAACATTCCAATAGGTTGAATTTACGTATGAGACCATGTGTTTAGGTTTATGGATCACTTTATGTGGTATGAAATTAGGTCAACCTAACCAATTTTTATGAATCTTTGTGATCCTAATTTTTTGTACTTAGCCATAAGATGATCCCACATGTTATAATTGAGTTTGATACAAGTATAAATAGTTGGCTATAGCCATTATCATGTAGGTGATTCATGTTAGATGTTATGCATAAGATCTTAAGCATTAGTTGACTTTCAATAGTAGTATAGAGGTTAAAAATGTCAATATTTATCCATGTTATGATATATGTGTGGTTTAGATAGCTACCATAGTACCATATAGTTGATGGGATTACATACGATAACCATTGTATCTTAGGGTTTAGTTAGTTGTCACTAGTAGTACAAAGGTGACATAAGCTAAGAGATACCTTTGGTTTGTTTAGACTTGGTAAGTTTTCACCAGTAGCATCATATGATAGATGTTAGGAGCTAGGTTTTATATTAGAATGGATCATCTCTTGCTAGTGGTATGGAGGTGGTAAATTTCAAGATCCACCAACTCAAAATGTTCAATACAAGATGTGGAAATCTTATTAAGGGCCTCTTGTGTTGTATGTCATTACACTTATACCATAACTAGTGATGATCACATGTAATAAGTGATGCTTGCTTATCATCATAGTGAATTTTCAACTAGAAAAAGGATGGGGCACATAATGTATTAAAGGGTGCATGAAATTCCTTTTTTTCTAATTGGATAAGTGTTAGTGAGCCTAGTAATAGGAAGATGCATGCAATAAGTCACATCCACTTCCTCTTGCCAATTATTCAATATTGTGTGAGTTGATCATTGTATCATGTGTATTAATCGAATCATATGGGTGTTGTGACACTCATACTCATTATTATGATGAAAAGAAGTAGTATTGGATGCTTTCTCATCATCATAATTGATAAAAAAAAGGAGGTGAATCATGGTGTATTATGCGATGCACCAACATTCCTCTTTCAAACTAGGATTTACTAAAATGTATGTGTTAGCAATTTGGGTAAAGGGGAAGATGCTTTCAATAAGGCCACAACCACTTCCTATTTACCTAATGATTTGTATGTGAACATGATGTTTAAGTTATTCACATTATGTATGTGTTGGGTGCATGGCCTAGTCGCATTATGTATATGTGATTCATGCACAATCTATTACATTAATTATATGTGAATCATTCACATGGCGTATATGTGATGTGTGTAATCTAGTCATTTTGTGTACCTATTATGTGTGTATGAGAGTCACATTGTGTATATGTGACACAAGTAGGAGCTAACCACACTATGTATATAAACATAGGGAAAATCTTGGGGATAATAAGCATGAATCAATAATAGCAACCACAAAACTATCTAATTCAAGCAATAAAGACCCTAATCCAACAATGAAGCACAAATGACAATAGAAATCACAATAACGGAGCAATAATACTCAATCTCTATGCCAAAGTTGATTCATCTCCATTGCTTTTCTCTATTTTTCTTTGTTTGTTCTCAGAATAATTTGTAATGTATTTGATAAGCTTGATGTAGTAGTCGCAAGATCTCAAGATAGCATGAATGATACGAATAGAAAAATTTCAAAGATTGTGGTTAATGTCAAAATGAATTGAAGGCTTGCTTTTATAGAAATCCAAATTCAAATGAAGGGCTAGGATCAAGAGATGATGTATGGTGATCAATGGATGAGACTAATTGAGACAAGGATAGATAAGGATGAACCAAAACTCAAATAATTAGTTGAGATTTAGGGCTTGGCTAAGAAGAAATTCAAATTAAATAATGAAAATTATTTAATTTAAAGGAGGTAAAATGAATAATTAAATAATTAAAAATATTTATTTAATTATAGAAGAAGGTATGATGGTAAAATATTAAATAATTGAAAATAATTATTTAATAAAAGGTGAAGGAAAATGATAAATAATTAAATAATTCAAAATAATTATTTAATTATGGAGAGAAAAGGCTAATGAATAATTAAATAATTAAAACAATTATTTAATTATAGCAGCAAATGGAAATAAATAATGAAATAAATAAAATTTATTTAATTAAGGATAGAAAAAGATAATTAGTGATGTAATTTAAATAAAATTGATATTTATTTAAATTAATCAAAGGAGGAACAAGGATAAAATGAATTAATTAAATAATTAAGAATTATGCTAGGAAGAAGGTGAATTAATGGTAAAATGTTGCTTGTAGGCTTGAGACATTTTTTAGTGTCTATATTTTCCCCCTCTTTGACTATAATGTGATTTCAAGTGTTATTTCAAAGACTAATCAAGAAAATTTGTCCCAAGAGATGCCCCAATGAATGCAAGATAGGATGATGCCCCCTCAGGAAAATTGACAAATTTTCAAAAAATTCCAAAATTTTTGGCAACATATTGATAAGCTAATTTGATAGGTGCAAGTACATTGGCGATGAAAAACTAGGCTCAAATTTCAATCTAGGGCTGAATGGATGGGACGTTAATACAGAAGAAACTGGTGAGGATGGAAAATGAAGAGATGAATTGGAAACTAGTATCTTGAGATCTTGCTAAGGGTGATCCCACAATATTGGTTTACAATTCCGTAGAGGAAAGAAAAGTGTAAAAGTGCTCCCATGATTTTTTTTTGGTTTTTAGGGGTTCACATGAACTAAGGTGTTCGTATGGACCCAAAAAGGGGTTCCTATAGACCTCCCTTCAAGTGAACCCTCTGTAATGATGGGACCCACTTTTGGCACATTTTTTAAAATGAAGACAAAGGAACATTAAAAAAAAATGGGGTTCTCTCGAAGGGGGGTCCATACGAACCCCCTTTTCTCCCCTTCCCCTCCTCTTCTACCAAATCTTTGCAAAATTTTTCCTTTCAAAGCTCAGGTTGAGGATGAAAATGGAGGAGAATTCAAAGACCCAATTGGATGATGGTAGTCCTTAGAATGAGCTACCCATTGAATATAATTTTAATATGTTTTGGTTTTATTATGTATTTTTTTTAGTTTGATTAAACATAGTTTTTTCACCAAAAACCAAGCTCTTTATTCTGTACATGTATAAAAATAGTATATTATAAAAAAAAATTTGAAAAATATCAGTACACTAGATATTGATGTCCCTGAT
This sequence comes from Sequoia sempervirens, assembly GCA_007258455.2. Classification (NCBI taxonomy): domain Eukaryota; kingdom Viridiplantae; phylum Streptophyta; class Pinopsida; order Cupressales; family Cupressaceae; genus Sequoia; species Sequoia sempervirens. The sequence continues at coordinate 5,999 of VDFB02392914.1, read as the reverse complement.
CCAACAAAAAAATATATATTTAATTTCAATACATACAAAAAAAGTTATGTTTTAGCCAATAAATCATGTATAAATTGTAATTGGTTTGACTTTGAAACTTAATCAAGAAAAAACTATTCAATGAAATGCTATGAAACCAATTCTATGCACTAGATATCATAGTTACGAATCTAAATTAAAAAAAAATAGAATTTTATCCTTCATCGAAAAAATGTTATGTGTTAGCTAGTAATGTCACTCTTTAAAATGGTGTTTACTATTAAAAACTAGTTTTTGAAGGAGATGGAAAAAGAAGTGCAATCTGATTCCAAAATTTTTGAAAAAAATATATTTAGAATCTATAGACAAAATGTCACAAATCACTAGTTTGCATTATCTTCAAATTCCTCACGGTTTAGCCGCTATAGGTGCTCGAAAGTGAAGATTTAGTTAAAAAAATTAGTTCAATGTCCAGTTTGGCCAAAAATTGTAAACCAATATTGTGGGATCACCCCTAATAAACGATCGACATTTTATTTTATTGCATAATTATCATCACAAAACTTATTATGGCAATGGATATGGAATGTCAAGATATGAAATAAACCAAGGTGTAATATGTTATCCCTTGCAAAAGAAGACACACAAAAGACAAGGAGTGTCATGACACAGACTAGTAACCACAGAACCTTGCTGAAAAATGTGAGGAAATATCCACAAAGCATGTTGATCCTGACACAAAAAAATGTTAGATTTAGCTTTAGCTTATATAGGATGTTTCAATTATGCCAAATGAAAATTCGATCACACACAAGGAACCAAGTTTCCCTAGTCATATCAACCAAGAAATATTGCAAACAAAAATCAAAGAGAAAAATGTTGTGGTCCATCATCTCTCCTCTAAATCCTTCTTGGGACATCCTTGAGGTGGATAGTAACATGACCAAAGATAAATCTTTAAAAAGATAAAAAAAACAATAGAGTTAACAACCATTTAGATCATTTTCCAATGATTTTTTATATGATTAGGTTTTGGATAATGATAGCATCTGGTTTTAGGAATGGTGCACATCATATAAGACCAATGATGGTTTGAGTCTGGTTTCAAGGGTGCAACAACTTGTATAAGAAATTTGATGCGTTGGATAGCTAAATTCTAGTTTCAAACATGCAACATGCCATATAAGATGTTTAGTCTAGTTTCGACAATGCAACATTCTGTATAAGAATATTTGATAGTTGATAAGTATTGTTTGATTGTTTGTTGTTTGATAGGTTGATTTTTTAGGAAATTGATCTATGATGGTTGAAGGCTTGTTGGATGGTTTGATTTATTATTTCACAATTTGGATAAAATCAATTCTCTTGTTTGATTGTTGTTTGTGTCTGCTCAAAATGTCAACCTTAGCAAGGGATGGTTTGCTACAATACGATTTGGGGATTGATGAAGAACTTCTTATGAAAAACCCTAAGGGACTGACCTAATGCCTTGGGGGCTTATCGATGATGGACTTTCCTATGTAAAGTGCAGTGACAACGTAGTTCGATTGACTCTGACCATGGATAGTTTATTATGAAGCAGGTATGGATGGACCTAACAATTTATTATGAAAAAACCTAAAGGATTGACCTAATGCCTCAAGGGCTCATCGATGATGGTCTTGCCTATGTGAAGTTGTAGAGGAAATGTAGTTTGACCACTTGGACTGACATAGACTTTGTCTTTGGGAACTTTTGACACTTTTCAATTTTTTTGGATTTTGATGTTTTTTGGTTGTTTTTCGATATTTTGATGTGTTTTTAACCGTTGAATCATGTTTAGGATCCCATATGAAACCCAAGTACAAGAATTTCCCTTGTTAGGTATAGGACCAACTTATTGTGTATGAAAGGATGGATGGACGAAATTTATTATGGGTCGATATGAAAGGATGAAGGACGCTAAGTGTCAAAAATTCCTAGGCCATGAGAAAGATAATTAAGATTTTTTTATGAATGGGATGGAGAGGGCAGAGTTTATTAACGAGTGGGATGTGTGTGATAAACCATGGATGGAAGTGCAAAATTAGATAGGATGATAGTAGATGATGGAGAAAATACTGACTACACATCACACCTGTTTGCTAGGTTTTCACCATTGTACTTATCCAAAGCGCCACCAAATTGGTTTTCACTATTAGACAAATTATTTCTCTTTACTATTTTTTTACTTTTTGATTTTTTTTGTCACCAAGATGCACATTTTCCAGGTTTTCATCACTATAACTTTTTTTTTTGTTTTTTTTGTTTTTGAATGGATTCTCTAAAAGATAGGTATGGTACTTGTGAAGGTGCATGCTATTGATAGGATATTTGGTAACAGTTCACCTTCAGGAGTGGAAATTTGATAAGCGTTGAATCCATATGTTGTGGTTATGATGTAAGGACCCAACTAGTTAGGTGCATATCTAGATAACCATGTTGGATGAAAGGATATTATTTGAAAGAAGGGTATGAATGATGGATACAGAGGATAATTGATGCGGAAAACAAAGGGAGCTAGGGTATGATTCCTAACATGCACACTACATGGGATGTCAAGCTTCACATAAAAAGGAGTTTGGGCAACCAGTAAGTTACAACAGGTGAAGGGATCATCCTGAAAGGTCCATTGAGAAACGTTGCCAAGGGAGATAGAGTGATATTATGGGTGTATGGATATGGGTGGATTTGGTAGTGTATGTATTGGGTGAAGATGGTGGAGATGGAGACTTGGGATCAACAAGCTCATATTTTGACATTTTTCTTTGATAAATGCCCTAGTTATTTTGGATGAAGAGGCATAATTAGAGATTAATTTTTCTCTTTCATTATTGAATTTTATTTTTATCTTTGATTTATGAAATAGCTTTTTATTTTAACGAGAGGAATTTTCTTGATCTCCCTTTCTTCATGTTCTTTCTTTTGATTTTGTATCTCCATTTGAAAAAGACACTTTCACCTTTCATTCCTGAGTTCTATCCTTGTTATTTACTTGAGGTGATACTTATTGATCCATTTCTATGAGGTGGATAAATGTGGGTGATATGGATGAGATAGATGAGGTGGCAAGAATGTGTGGTTCATAAAAAAGGTTGGTGAAGCACTCAATGTATTCTTCATGACTATCCTTTTACACACTGTTAACATCATAGGAGGTTTGCACATCCTTAATGAGTTGGAAATAAGGCTCAATATAGGTAATAGTGTGGGATGCATACCGTAACTCAAGATTGTCGAAATGGAAGGGTGATAGCTCAAAAGATGGAATAGGGGGAAGAGGATCATGAGATGGAAAGGGATGATCTTGAACATCCTCAATAGGATCATGATCAAAGAATTCATTTTCATAGATTTCATGATCAAACATGGGATTATCAAAGGCCTAAAAGGATTAGGATGGAGCGGATATGATAAGGACTAAAGGATCTTTAGATTCCCAAGAGTTTCTGATTTGGGCATGGTCATTTATTTGTATATTACCATAAAGATTTGAAGCTGACTTAACATCATCCTTGGGGGTCTAGATAATCTTAGCAACATTAACATCTTCACCTACAATCTTAGGTGATGTAGATAGCTTCCCAATACAAAAAGAACTATCAATACGATATTCTTTGTGTCCTTGGTCCTGAATCTAGATTTTACCTTGGGGAAGGGGAATGAATGGAGTGAAATATGTGGATAATGAGGAAGGATCAATGTAATGTGAGGAGGCAGATGGAGAGGATTCCCAATTAATAGTCACTTGATGTTCAATGGTCCCTTTTAGATTACTACAGTATTGGAAGGGATTGTGATCACCTAATATAGTGATTTCAATACCATTATATGAAACCTTAAGGTATTAATGGTATGTGGAAGGTACAACCCTCATGGCATGAAGCCATGGGTGATCAAGGAGAAGATTGTATGGTAAGTCCAAATCTAAGACTTGGAATATCGTGTTTTGAATAATGGGTCCAACTCTTACAAGAAGTGTAATTATACCTTTGGATGAGTGCTCAACATCACTATAAGCTTTGATAATGATTTTCTTAGACTTGTCTATACAAGCTTTAGAGAATCCCAATGTCATGACCAATTTTAGGGTGCATATATTCAGACCTCCTCCACCATCTGCCAAGACTCATCTGATTTTATCTTTATCAATGTATACCTCAAGGTGTAATGGATCATTATGATTTGGTCGTTGTGGGAGAAAATCTTGCTAAAAAAATGTGACATGATGGGTTGTAGCTAAGTATCCTACCATGGCCTAAAATTGGTTAACATTTCAGTCAGTGGGAACATATATTTCTTACAAATCCTTTTCTAGAATGACCTTATGCTCAGGGGATATATGAAGCAACTCAACAATTGATATTTGTGCGAGTCTTTCCTAGATGGTGGATTAGAAGTGGCCCCTTGCAAGGTCACTTTAGCTCTATGAGTGGTAACAACATATTCTAAATTTTTATTGATGGTAATGGTAGCATGGTTATCAAAGGCCTGAATTTGATTGATGGTATAGTCATATGAGACATTGGTATAATTGGCATTGCTATTGGTATTGTTCCCTAGGCCGGAGGCTTTTCCATTTCCATGGTATTGTAGGGGAGTCTTGAATATAGTGTGGTCAACATTTATCTTTCCTTGTGAATTTTCATTTTATATGTCACCCTATTTAATAAGGTCCTGGATAAGGTCTTTAAGTCTCCAACATGACGATGTTTTATGTCCCTTCATACAATGGTACTCACAATATTCATTTTCCTTCTACTAAACTAGTTTGACGAGTGTTGGTTCATATGGTTTGGTATTGGGTAGTTGAAAGACGTTTGGTTGCAAGAGTTTATTTAGGAGTTATTCAATGGGTTCCCCTTAGGGTGTGTATGTTTATTTAGGCCTACCTGCTCATGAGGGACCTCTACATTGTTGATTGTTTTGGACTGTGTTTGTAATTTGATCTCAACTTAGTGTTGGATAATTTTGTGTGGAAGGACCTTTGAGGTGATCATTGGTGACCATTTTGTTTCTAGACCAAAATTTACCCTTGTCATTAGGAGTTCTTTTGTTTTCTTTGAAGATATTGACTAGTCCTTTTGCAACAAGAACCTTCTCAATAGAGACTAGCTTTTCAATGACAACCTAAAATGTGTTGCAACAATGGATTTGAAGTTGGATCATCAATTTTGTGTTGAGGCTTTCCAAAAATATGGTGAACAACTATTTTTATGGTATGTGATAAGGAATCACCACCTTTGATAAAATGATGTGACTCCCCTTCATTTTTTTTGGTTGTACATAATTTTCCGAAGGTCTTGTAACTCTCAATGTTATGGTAAAAGTGTGTGATAAACTTGTTAGCTAGTTCGTTCCATGTTCTTATCCTAGGAGGAAGATGTGTGAACCCTTCTAGAGCTTTCCCTAAAAGGATACATGGAAATAATCTCATCAAGTACATAAGCTCAAAATCAATGTCCTTACATGTAGTGTTAAACTCCCGTATGTGCTCCACTAGATCCCCTTTTCCCTAATACTTGTTAGAGCTTGGAATGTTGAAGTGAGGTGGGAAAGGTGGCATGTATATGCTTCTATCAAAGGGATAAGGACATAGTTCCTCCATTGAATATGTTTTCTTTGTTGTGATCACTTGCATGTTTTCTATTTGTTGTTGCATTGCTGCATTTGTTGCATCAAAGTGTCCATTGGTGATGGTGGTATTTTTAATTGACTTTGTACAAGAGGGTTGGTGTTGGTGTTGAGATGATTATATGATGGATTTTGGTTTTGAAAGTTTCATACATAAATGTTGGATTTGGTTTGGTTTTTTGTTGCAAGGGATTTTGATTGCCTTGTTGGAAGTGACATGTGCACATGGTATTCGTGTTGGTATTGGTTTGATGTTGTGATGAAGTTGGGTTGGTATGTTGAGGTTGTGGTGTGAATTTGGTATTTGGAGTGACATTTTGTTGTGATGGAGGTTGGTTGGCATTAAATTTTGACCCAAAAGACATTTT